>JAPYZL010198912.1:0-23157 GCA_030522825.1 Platygaster orseoliae | reverse complement strand
ATTATTAATTTTTCATGCCGAAACATTTTAAGTATATAAATTTGTACAATCTCGGCTGCATTAAAAAGTTATTAGGTAAAAACGAAACGGTGTCGTCTTCTAACGCATATTTTTCTGTAAATATTGCTACTGTAGTCGCCCTCACCTCTCGCAGACTACAGCCTGCAATGATATATATATATCCCCTCCCTGAAAAATTTTAAAGGAAATGAAAAAAGTTTATTCTTAAATTTGCAGGTGATCGGTTCATATTAACACGTGCCCCTGAGTCGTTGAAATTTTGTTTTCAGCCAACTTGCTGACGTGAAAATTCATAACTTTTTTTCTGGTCAACATAGATTCATGAAACTTGGTAGATTTGTAGGTCATAATACGGAGAATAAAACCCTTTTCTTGCAGAATTATTGAAACATACCATCATACAGTTGCAGCCCTATAAAGTTCACATTTTTCGTTTTCCCTGCCGGGGGTCATGTAAATTTATATTTCATTTTTCGCCCAACACCTTTTTGCATATTTTGAGTTATTCTTATAAAAATGTAAAATTTTTCGTTTTTTACCACAACAGAAATAAATTTTTAGCCCAACACGAAAAAAAAAATTATAGAGACGACTGTATCAGCACAATAATGTAGATCAGGTAGGATTCTAGTATATTCAATAGCACTAAAAAATAAAATAAGTCAGTACCAAAAACAGGAAAGTTGAATATATATAACTTAGGGAACTCAAATAGAAGTACAAGAAAACAAACTTGTAACGGCTAAATCTTTCAAACAAATATTGAAATTCTACGAGATATAAAATTGATAATCAAATATATAGAAATATAATAAAATTGTAAAATGAAGCACAGTTTTCAATTTGTGATCATGAAAATGGCTATTACATTTCATTATAATGTTTATTTTTAGCAATCGCTCAGTGCATTATTCATTATTTAAGATACGTAAGAGTTTATTAATGGAGAAAGTGATGAAACGTTGAAGAACTGCTTTATCATAAGGTTCACATTGAGATTTTTAACATCCGTAACATCTGGAGTATAATAGGCATGAGACGACGATTTTTATGACCATAACCAATCAAATATGGAGCTATGAATCTTACGAAGCACTATACATAACTTAAAATATGCAAAAATACGTGTGACAAAAATGAAACATGAATTTACATCACCCCTGACAGGAAAAACGAAAAATGTGAACTTTGAAGGGCTGCAACTGTATGATGGTATGTTTCAACAATTCTGCAAGTAAAGAGTTTTGTTCTCCATATCATGACCTACAAATCTATCAAGTTTCATGAATCTATGTTGACCAGAAAAAAAGTTATCAATTTTCATGTTAGCAAGTTGGCTGAAAACACGTGTTATTTACATTTAAAATTTCAACGGCTCAGTTCGTATAAGCCGATCACCTTCAAGTTAAAGAAGATTTTTTTTTAATTTATTTTAAAAGTTTTCAGGGGCGGGACTGGAAAAAATTCCAACAATGCTAAAATAACGGACACCATAATATATACAGCATGTGTCTCTTGAAACAAATTATGGAAAAAGTGCATAAGCAGGACGTAAGTGTTAACGGAAACCTTAATGCCAGATTTTTTCTCAAATGATTCCCAAAATAATCCCAAATGGATCCTAAAATGATTTTTGGATCAGGTATCGCCTTGACTTGCGAGATCAGTCTGGATCCCAAAAAATAGCGCTCAAGGACTGCTTATGCACTTTTTCCGTAAATTGTTTCAAGATACAGACACTGTATATATTTCCGATGGGGGTCCGGACCCGAACCGTACGCCCGTGGATCCGTCACTGACGTTTTACATGCACGCGAACAATAAAGAAACTTATCATATCCGTTCTTTTACGATGAAATTTCATAAAAGTGAGCAGGTGTGTGACTTGAAATGCCTGCTGAAAAATGGATATAAAAAAGTACTTCAAGGCCGGGAAGGGCGAAGAATGAAAGAGTTATACTACACGGAGAATAAATGTCAGTTCTAGCTCCGGTTACGAAACCACATTCAGTCGGGTCAATAACCAGACTGGCAGCACCAGACTTATTGCTGCCTTTGACTGGAGCGTCTACTGTTGTACTGTTACAACCAGACTCAGTCTTGTTATACCGACGGAAACCTGACTGAGTCTTAGGGTTGTCTACATACATCGAATAATCGATATCGATATTAATCGTCTGCTCACGCACAACCGATATCAATATCGATTAATCGTGTAGTAAAAAAATCGATTTTCCGATATATCGTTTATTTGATGTGTAAGATTTATATAAAACCTAGGAAGGTAGCGATTAATAATAGATTAAATAATCGATTTAATCGATATTAGATTATATCGGAATACAAAAAGAAATAATTGTATATCGATTTAATCAGGTAGGCAAAAATCATCGAAAATTAATCGATATTTGAAACAAGAAAATCGATTTTTCGATTAATTGATTTTATATCGACAACCCTACTGAGTCTGGTTATAACAGTAGGCGCTACGGTCAATGAGTCGAGTGCTGCTCACTGCTCAGTCTGGTCATTAACAGTGATGGGGAATTCTGGCAGTGAAAGTCGCATTCTCCCCTCCTAGCAAAATGCTACGAATCTCAAACTGTTATTGGTGGAGTGATATTGCTAAGCCAATAACAGCTTGAGATTTGTAGCTTTTCGCTAGGAGGGGAGAACGAGTCTTTCACTGCCAGAATTCCCCATCACTGGTCATTAACCCGACTGAGTACGGTTCGTAACCTGAGCTAGAGTTGACATTTATTCTCCGTGTATACGAAAAACTAGTTGTGATAGTAACTTTAATAATCCTGAAATGTTCGTAAAGAACGCAAATAAAATATAGATTCATAAATACAGACTTCATTGCTTCCGTACTCACTAGAGCGAATGGGATAAATCTGGTTATATTTTGTTGAGAATTTAAGAGAAATGACGCCCTCACCTTCATCATTTTCATTGGAAAATGTTTAATGAGGCTTTAATGTTACATATTTTTTTTATGTAAATTTATTTATTTCATTCAAATTCACTCATTTAATGTAAAATTCAGATTTTTGGAGATATTTATAGAATTCATATTTCTGAAATTGAAATTACTATATTTTATATAGATCAGTTTTTTTATTCAGATTTCAATTTATGATGATTCATTTATTTTATTTGTATTCTATTTATTTTATTCAGATTCATTTATTTTATTTATAATTCAGATTTTTGGAGTTTCAGATACAGATTTTTGGAGTTTTAGTTTCTTGGTTTTCCTTTCATTCATGAAAATCGATTAAAAATTCAATTATATTAGTTTGGTACAAATTTCATTTTCTGAGAATCAAAATTTAGTTCCTTTTTTTAAAATTTACTTTTATGCGTGCGCAGTTGTTTACCATGCAATTAAAGATCGAACATTGCGTGGGCGTGTACTTTCGTTGAACCTACTTTCTTTAAACAGTAATTCATGGAAAACCAGATCATATTTTACTCTAAATCGCCGCTTTATCGGTGACTACGCGAGACGATTTTTCATCTCGTGTTGCAAAGAAAAGCTGTTTTCTCGGAGTGCGTATCTTATCGACACTTCCTAGCGGAACGTTTACGAGTTCGATATCATCGTTTGGGCGCGCCGCTAATGTGGGTGAAATTGAAATATATTTTTTTTTCTTTTTTGTTTCATTTGGCAGGTGTAATTAGAATGTAACTGATTCATTTGGGAAATTGTCAGACGATGGAGAGATGTAATTAATGGAATATTTCAAGAAATCGTTTAGTTTTTACTTCCAACGGACCTGTTAGAAAATAATAATATGTATTCAACATTTTAATTTAACGAAATTTAAAAACCTGGAGTTCCCATTTTTCGATTCTTTACAATTGAAATGATCAGTTGCATCGTTTTATTGACTTCTCACAGTTTCAAAATCAAAATCTCAAGTTTGTAAATACAGTAATTCAAGTTAAAAAACGATCAAACCAAAAAAAGTGAAAAAAATTTTTTGCCCCCATTTTGTAGGTACAATTTCAGTTCTTGGTATCCATGACAACCGAATTCATAGTTACTAAAAAAATAGAAACTAGCATTTTTTATATGTTGAAACTAAAGACCAGTCAAAAAAAGAAACTTATCCCTATCATAAAAAACGGCATTACGTTTTTTGTGTGTGAAATAATCGCTTACTAGAAGAGCTTCAGCCGCATAATCAGTCCCTATTTTTTATATTAAAATATTGCCCGAGCATCGAATTAATCATTCATGGGCACGGTAGCCGCAAAAGTTTCACTAGCTGTACAATTTGTTGGTGTTGGCGACAACGGGCGCATTCCGGAGATGTTTCGATTGATGAATGCTTTTCTAATCGTAATTTAAGATTCCGAAAAATTTTTTTTGGTAACAACCTCATAAAACTACGCATAATTTTACCAACGAACAAATGAGAACCCACACTTTGGTTTACGGTCGATGAACGGTACTTCGAGGTTACACGAAACTCGGTTTTTCACCTCCACCGTATGAAATTGTCATTCACACTGGCGCCTCAAAGGTCGTTGCGGGCCTTTTACACGCGGAATAAAGATAATGCATAAATGAGCGTGCCAGTGCTGTCAGTCACACACCCACGTCAGAATATACTATGGCCCGTCTCGAAGAGTCTATCGCTTTGCCGTAATTGTAACCTTTGATGGCGGAGAATCAATATTTACAGCCATATAACGAAAAACAAAATTAGATTCACTTTCTTGACACTTTTAGCAGTTGAAAAAAATTACTATTACAGTACTATAGTTCTTCTAAGTACAAAAACGCTATGTAGCGCTTTGTAGCGATACGTAGCGCTACGCCAGAGTAAAATAATCGTAATCTACGAAAATGCTACATAATACTTGGTTAATACATAACTTTGAAAAAAATTGAAAAAGTGAAACAAAAATTTTTTTTGAGAGATGAACAAAGCAGTACAAATCAATATGGATTCGTTTTTATGAAAAATCCATAAAAACGTCATAAATTTATAAATAACTTACCGAAATTGTTCAAATTTTCAAAATCTATACATTGAGATCCTTCATATCATATATACCCTGAAAAAGTACAAAAATACTCAAAGTACCAAAAGTTAATGATATACTTAATACCGATGGAGATACATTTTTCTGAAAGTTCTTTTAAGAACTAGAAAATCAATTAAACTTTTATTTGTCTTGTATTGATTTCTTAATATGTATAAAGTTATCCATAAAAATATTGGAAGTTTGGTAAAATAATAAAAATTTCTTTAAACCATATAAATATTCAGAAAAAAATAGTGAAAATACAAGTTTTTTGTACAATACAATATATTTGTGTACATTCATATAATTTTTCGAAAATTTCTAGAAATACTAAGAATCCATCAAACTTCTGGAAACTTCTCCGTAAAAATATACAAAATCAAGAATAGTGTACAAATACTATTTTTCTCTATTATTTACTATTATAAATAGAATAATACTATTATTTCTACCAATACTAATCACTGTAACGAGGAGAAACCTCCGAATTTCTCCCACGTTATTTAAAAGGGGAAAGGGAAAAGAAAAACGGGGACAGAACCCCGAAAGAGAAACCCACTGGCCGACCGAAGCCAAAAATGCCGCGACTCAAAACCCAACGACTAAAACCCCGGGAAAATCCATCGATGATCCCAGGACGGAGAGGAGAGGGGGCAGGGACATAAATGCAATTCTTCTCATCTCAGCAAACCCGCTCATCGGGCATTTATTATAACACATAAAAAAAAGGCACAAATAATTCCAAAATCCGGACAATCCCGCGTCCTCGCCCAACCCCGCGCAATCATCGCCGCGAACCTCCCTCCAAACGAATAAATGAAAACACAAAAGAAAAAGGAACGAAAAACCCGAACAAACAGAATCACGCACGCCACGGTCCCGTACTTTAACCCATCTCACCGGCTACATCGTAGCCGAGCCGCCGCTTCCTCCCACGACGTCGTTCTCGTCCTCCAGCCGGCTATCCTTTCCATCCACCCGGGGCGCACCTCCGCGAGCTCCACGGCGTCTATTGAAGCTCCGGGAACTATCGGGAGAAGGAGATCCTGTGCCAACTCAAGCGTATGCTCCGTTGCGGGCCCCGACTCCAAGTGCCCCAATCCTCGCGAACTCTTCGCGCTCACTTCCTCCCTCTCCCACAGCACGACCGCTCGGGAGTCAATCAGAGCTCCTGCCTACACGCCAAACCCGGGCCGGGCGACGGTTATAGAAATTCGGAGAATAGAGTCTCGATTTTTGACGAAAAATCTCATTAAGTGACGGTTGGGAATGAAGTCTTTCCCCGAAAAATGCACCTTCTCTTTCACCCACTCGCAAAACCCCTCCGAGGGGCAACTCAATTCTCGTAATATTTTCCAACCGTCACATTACTTAATACTTACTCTATTATTTACTATTTAATACTATTATTAATATAATAATTAATAAAATGAGATATTCAAACAATAATAATAAATAATCGAATTCAAGTATATTAAATTTAAAAAATTGAAATGTGATTAAAATATAATAATAAATAATAAAATCAATTATAAAAAAGTGTAATATTTGTTGGATTCAATAATTGAAAAAATTACTGGTTTCAGGAGAAATGATGTAATAATAACGAAACTAAGAATAATTGAAGAAACAATAGAAACATTTATAATTTTTTTGAATAATTGATTACTTTAATAAATCATAACTTTATGATTGACTCGGTGCACATGCATTATTCATAAATTATTGACGATGATTATGTTGTGTTTGTCAGCAAATTTCTGAAAGTATTGATGTTTCAAATTTAATTTAAATTGCAATCATAATTTGTTTGAATTAATATATCATGCGATAAAAAAATTTGATATTTTTTTATTTCAATTGTTTTTTATTATCTTATAATAAATGAAGTCATCACCAAAAATTTTTAATCCTTTACTTGATTTATGAAACGTTTTTTTAATTTATTTTTTCATTTTTTAATGTAAGTTGTACGCATCAGTTCAGAAATTCCAGAAGAAAAAATCCGATTATTAATTATACCATGAGTAAATCTGTAATGTCAAATAAAGACATTGACAAACCGATTAAGTTGGCTCAAACAAACGTTTATTCGTTATTTGATCAACCACATATTCGGTTTCTATATATAAAGTTTCAGTTCGGACAAATCATTTTTAACAGACTCTTCCAATTGAGTTAACCCTTCAAGAAGCACGCATCTGAAACACCACATAAAGTTCACACTGGATTTTGAACATCTAGTGTATTTTATGTTGTCCTGTACCCACAGGATCACTTCTGTAACTTCAAAAAAAATTACCTTCTGATAGTTCAAACATCCTTTTGTATAATAACACTTCTATTTCTTTTGAAAAATCAAAAAAACTTATAGGTGTTTGACGCTCACAGGGCACTTTAAGGGTTCAGATTAAGAAAAAATTCGTTTGCCTGAAAATTTATTTAAGTTAACTAAATTTTTGGTTAGTCAAATAACGAGTAAACAATTGTGTGAGCCAACTAAATTGCTTTTCGGTGTAAATTCCACTAAATGCTGTTTCAGTCTTGTTCTAGCAACGTTCGTTAAATGGGCTATGCAATTTCAATTGTCATTACACTGCAAAATCGATTTGGTTGGCTGAAGCAAACGTTTGGTTGTTATTTGACCGACCAAATATTTGGTTTACTAAAATCGATTCCGGGAGAAATGGCCCACGTTTATTGCCATGCTTTCAAAGGATCGCGCCAATTTTTTGTGTTTGTATGCCTGTCTGCGTGTTAATATTGTAGTTCGTGTCCACTTGAAACAGGTGGGATGGCGCTGTCGTTCGCTGCGCGTAATTGCACGGCAAACGCCAGCGCCATCACACCTGTTTTAAGTGGACTGCGGAACTACAGTCATGTCACCCCCCTGTAACATGCAGCACAAACACAAAAAGTTGGCGCGATGATTTGAAATCCATGAAAATAAAGGAGCGTGGGCCACCTCTCCAGGTGGACCATCTCGCCCGGAATTACCCTAAATCAATTTTTAGTTCATACAAACAAAATTTATTAGACTATAACAAATTATGTTTCAGTCAAAAAAATTACGTTTCTGCTTACTTCTATTTGTCGTTCCAATCAAACATATGTGGCGTGGACTGAGAAAACCTACACATTCCATTAGGCGCATCATTAGGTCTAAGAGGATTAGAAAGTAAGCCTAAAGGAATGTGCTGTTAGGTAGGTTTTCTCAGTCCACGCCACATATATGTAATACAGTAAAAAAAATTTGTTCGTCTGAACTTAAAATTTAAGCAGACAAAATATTTCATAAGTCAAATAATGACCAAATGTTTGTTTGAACCAATCTAGTTGGTTTTTTAATGTAGAAATCTGAATTCCGAATCTCTAGAAATATTTTCAATTTTTTTGATAAGAAAATGATTCTGAAATGAAAGCACGAAAAAATTCCTGAAATGAAATAAAGAACTTTCTCAAGTTCGGACAAACAAGTTTAAGTTTGCAGAAACGTAAATTGTTTTAAATGAAACAAAATTTGTACGAGTCTAATAAATTTCGTTTGTACATATGAACTGAAGCTTTATTTAAGTGAACCAAATATTTGGTTGGTCAAATAAAGAACAAACTTTCGGTTGAGCTAACTAAATCGGTTTTTTAGTGTTCGATTCCGAATTTCGAACAAATTTCCAGATATCGTGCATGACGTTAGAATATTCGAAGAGAGTTTTACATATTTTCAAGTTTTTTCCGAAAGCAGGACGCGTCCTGGAAACCCCAGTTTTTCAATCATTGCTCGATGTAATAGGAAAGAGGTTCTGTGGCCTCGAGTGATCGAGTATGATATTAAAATGAAGAAAGGAGATGTTTTTTTGTTTTGACGGCGCTCAATTCCGGCACTACTTGCCTGGACACAGCCACGGGCCGCCCGGGACGCGGACGCGATAAAGAATGACGAGGCGATATAACGGATCCTTCTGAGTAGGTCGTTACGTGCATCGATTGACACCGATTAGGATACGCCGTGAAAAGTTCTACAGCGGCAAGTCGTTTTAGGAACCTCGTAATTTCAAGTCCGTACATTGTAGAAGCAACGAATCAACGGTTCATCATAGTCCCGTCAATCACTTTCATTGAATCTTGAAATCATCAGTTCATGTCATCATTTGTTTCCAAAAGAACATACAGTCATCGAAAAACATTTTTTACGGATTTTCTGAAATCGTCATATTCAAGAATGACTTTTTCCTATCACAGGAGAAACTCCTGAAATCGGTTACGTTAAGTTAATCGTAATAATCGTAAAGTAAAATCGTAATTATCAGTCTCAGCAAATCCTCATACTAACTTCGATGAGACAAAATGAGGTTCAAAGGAGAAAAATGAGAATTCGAAGGCGTATGACTTGTCTCACAAAGTCCTCAAAAGTTCTCCTATGAGAATATTACAGGTTCAACGGAGAATTTTAAAAGTGTTATTTTAAAACCATCATTTAATGATTGCAACCTGAGTATGCTACGTCCTTTAGGAAGTTTTTTCAAACGAAAAATTGCTGAATTTTACGTTATGTATGCACTCTTACGCCAGCACGAAAGTAGCACACGTGGATAAAACTGAATAACTCAATAGAACAGTAACGTTTATTATTATGTATATAATTATTTGGTTCACTAGAGATTGTGTGTACAGTCATAAGGATTTTATAATAATGTCCCTTTTTGAATCGATTTCAGGAGAGGGTATAAGTGTTTAAGAAGAAGAGATGAGGATTCCAAGAGAAAGAATGAGAATTTGGTGAGAATAAGAATGAAGATTTTGGGAGAGTGAAGTAGGGTGATTGGAGACAAAATAGGGATTTTGAGAGAACGATGAGTATTTTTGGAGGGTAAAGGAGGATGAGTGGAGCACAAAAGAAGATTTTAGGATGATGATTCAGTGAGGATTTTGGTAAAAAATCCTCTAAAAGTTTATTTTGGGTCATAAGTGCAGTTTTAAGGGATGCATGGAGGATTTTTTCTATCCGAAAATCTTCAGATAGTCTTCTTTTAGTCCATTTCTACTTTTTTTTGTTCTTTCAAAATCCTCCAAAAATGAGGACGAAAGGAGTATCGAATTTCGACTCAGGGTCTTTCCAATTACATTCATTTACCGCTGCGATAACGGGTGCTCTGACGACAAAACAAATGGAGCGTCGGGCTCATTTCATTTTGTTTTTTCCCTTTCTTCCCGTCGGAAGAAATGTACTTTCGTTTCGATTACACGCGAGCGTGATTGCGGTATCGACTCGTTTTAACTACGTGCTACTTTTTTAGGCTAGGGAGAGCTCGCATTCCGGAGTGTTAGCGCAAGAGCCATTACGCTGGAGTAAGACATCGCGAGTTGAACTTGAAATCGAGAAAAAAAAGATTCATGTCGTAGGTCATGCGATGCAGATTCGTTTGTACGGATTGAGAGCGCATTTATCGATTGTTTGGATGTGAACGAAAATTTTTTTGCAATCAAGTTTCCGGAAAGCTATTATCTGAAATGACTTGATTGTAATGAGAAGTGGTGTAAGATTATCAATAATTTAGATAGTTTGAAAATTCATGATTTGTAGTTCTCGTTAGAAAAACTTTTAAGTAATCGACGACAAAGATACGTACAATCCCGCAATATGATTTGATTGGTTCCCCCTTGACCAAAGCAGGTCGAAAAAATAAAACCTGTTATGAATTTCGTTATTGTTCTCTGTTTCTAGAACATCACCCTCAATCCAATATCCTGCAAGCTATTTTCTCGTTCTTGCTCGAGGAACACGATGTTAAATAACAAAATGAAATAGAGATAAGAAAGAAACATGAGAGATTCACCTACGGAGAACGTGAAGGATTTCTTCCCGAGATCCTTCGTTTTTCATTTCTAGACTTTCCGCAGAAAGTGCTGGACGTTGAAAACGAATAACCGGAGGCTCGCGTAAATTATACAAAGAGAAATCCCGAGCATCGGAATTACCTGAGAATAAATGGAAAATTTGTCTTCCTCCTGAAAGCCTGAACTTTGGTTACAATATTCAATAACTCGCACTAAAAATAAAAAAACGATTTCGTTGACTCAAATTTACGTTCAGTCGTCATTTGATCTAAGTGTAAATTAAAACCATTATACTTAAGTGTAAATAATTATAGGAATAAATACAAAATAATCTATCAACAAACTAAAAAACTCCGCAGAATTTGTAAGTATGAAACAATTTTGAAAAAAATCCAGTTGTACTAGAAATCCGTAGAAGGGGTGAGAAATCTGTACTAGGGGCCGTTCATAAATTTCGTTATGCTGAAAATTACCAAAATTGACCATCCTCTTCTCTTTTGTAACAAAATGTGACGATGTAAAGACCCCCCCCCCCTTGTCGCGTCATGTGAGTAATTTTCAATCCTCCCCCTTCTTTATAAAAATTTTCTTCCGATATATTTTGTAACTCAAGATTGCCTGCTGTGTTGAATAAAAAACTTTTCATGAAGGTATCCCACTTGTCGAAAAAGCACATTCAATGTTCAATTTTTAACTTGAATAACCTTTTTTTTCATTTTGTAATAAGTGATTAAAGACTTATCCCCTCCCCCCTCCCATGAATACATTGCAAATGTGAAGGTTAAGATTTCAGTCTTAATGGGTTGAAAAGCGCTCAACGGCCTGCTTGATCTCATTTTATATGTTCTAAAAGTGGCTTGAGGCATGTATTTGACACAGGTTGCAGTATTGCACGCTAAAGGTATCGTACCATGTAGTCGAAGAGTATGTCTTTTATACTTTCAACGTATGTAGTCTTTGCTATTTTGCAATAAGCTACTAGTTCCGAACTTGATTTATTACCGTAGTTGATAATATTATATGTATTTTCACATATGAATAATATTCACTGTTTGTTACCATTTGTTATTGTCTCTATTGTATTAGATAAATCGTAAGCAGATGAAAAGTATACCATCGTTTGAAATGTAGAGAAAAAGTATATTATGATTTATGGTATTTTGTACCTTTTCTTTGTATATTTTTCTCTTCTTTTCATCAAAGTGGGTCGTCGAGCGCTTTTCAACCTATCAAGACTGAAATGTGGCCTGTTTTTTCGCATGGAGTTTTAGTTATTATATCTTAACGCAAAATAGAGTAGATAAATTATGGTTTTACGATCAATTCACTTAACAGCGACGCTCCCTTTGATATCACTAACTGTAAATCTACTGTTGCGATAAATATCTACTATCGTGTATTTTATAGTATATTGTGCGACTAGTTGGAGAAGGAGAATATAATACTTTATTCAACGACCTCAAGGAATATGTGATTGAGGGACCCGCTGAAAGGAGGACAAATAATGGGTTACCTGACTGATTAACACAACAATGGCCCTGGTATTTTTTTCTCATTTCCCGCAAGTGCTGCTTTCCCCGAACTTCGGGCGGCATTAGCAGAGCATATAGGTTTTCTCACTTTCCTAAAAACCCATGATGCGTTGTTTTTTGTTGTTTTTCACTTTTTGACTTGTTCATGGTTGTTGACGTTCGGTTGTTTACGTCGCGTTTACTTTGAGGTTATGGTGTGCAATGCCGCGGATTCGATCAACATCCATAGAATGAAGCTGGATCTCCTCTGTCAGACGCGGCGGCCATATTGGATTTATTGAATGTGACGAAGGAAGATTCAGCTATACCCGCTATACCCACATCGATACGCAGGGCCGCCATGTTGTATCGACATAGCTGATCACAGCGTGGGAAAAGTACGTATTTCTCCAACGGTTTGGCGTGAGAGAAGAACTTTTACGTCAACAGTCAGGTAATTCATCATTTTTCCAACTCTCAGCAGGGGTCTGAAATTATATATTCCCTGCGGGAGTTGAATAAAAATACTTTTTGAATGTCATCTATCGCAATAAAAAGCGGCACTCTCTTCGATGATACTAAATTTTAATCTTCTGTTGCAAAAAATATTCATTCCCGTGTATTTTATTTGCGATTTTCCTTCATCCACAGTGACACTTTTTTATATTTTTCTTTTGCATCGTTGAGCACTTCACAAGCGACGGCCGACTTTCGTTTTTGAAATGTGATTTTCGGTCGAATTTAACTGAAAAATGATTAATATGGACTTTAAAAAAGGTCTACTCTTCGACTATCAATCAGTTGAGTTGACTGTTTAAAATCAGTCATCTGCGCTTGTAAATAAGTGAAAAATTACTAAAATTTGAAATTTAAAATACATATTAGAATATTCAAAAGTGCGTTTTTAAGTGTTTTTTAAACGAAAAAGAATATAAAAAAGACGTGTCTGATTGTATACTTTTCTCGAGATAAAAATTATCATAATCTGGCTATATAAAGCTGCAACTCAGAAAAAAAAAACTTCTAAACCTTATTCTCAGATATTTCCTAAAATTGTTATTGTTAGGATTTTTTGTCCTCTTCCTAACGAGTTATATAAATTTATAATTTTACAGTATGACACATCAAATTCAAAAAGAGAAATTTTAAAAACCTTTTTTTACATTTTTTTGAACAAATCGTCATCAGTTTTATAATACGCCCTCTTTCCAACGATATATATAAATTTATAAATAACACAGCTTAACAAAATTTGCGTTCCGGAAAAACGCTCGATATATTTTTGCAAAAATGGATACTTTAGGTCATCATTAAATTAACCCAAAAAAGGAGTTTTATAGTTTATTTCGATATTTCGAGTTATTAACAAGTATAGTAAAAATCAAGAAACCTCTAGAATACGTCCAATTTCAGGCAACAAAAATACCATAATGCTGTACTTGACGGGTGGAATTCATTTCTACAATTTTTTTAATAAAAAAATGATACTTTTATCTGTTACTTTGTGTTTGATTTATTACCTGAAATTCGTCATTATCTTCCGGGCGGGGTGGCCTATCGAAATAGCATGAATAACATAGCTTGCTCCTCTTCCACTTTTTTTTTCCTTTAGTGCCAGTAGTTTTTTGGCACTTTCTGCGAATATTTTTCGGATTATGCTCTATTCATGTTGTTTGTGTAGGTCACCCAGTAGGAAAGATAATGACGCATTTTAGGAAATAGATCGAACCCGGAGTAACTAATAAAAGTAATCATTTTTCCATGAAAAAAATCGTAGAAACGATTTTCTCGCGTCAAGCACATTATAATGATATTTTTTTTTCTGAAATTCAATGTATTCAAGTGGTTTTTCAATTTACATTTATTATTGTAAATAACTTGAAAAGTTGAACTAAACTTTAAGAACCTTTTTAGGGTTGGTTGATTGATGACTCATGGCATTCACTTTCATAAAAATTTACCGAGCATTTTTTTTTTGTTGAACTGTGTAATGTGACAGATAAAACCTCAAAAAAATATTAAATAAAAAAAAATTCATAATATTATATATATTTTTATCATTATTACGTTATGAAAATGAAATAATATATTATAAACATGCATCATATTTATTATCTTAAAAGCAGACTTCATCATCACTCCGTGACAATTTCTACTTTCTATATCGTTTTACGAAAGATCATAATATATCTGTTTTTAATCGATGTCAAAAGTCATTATCCAACTTACGTTAAATTTTTTTGCATGAATTTTTCATCGATTGACTAAAATCGGTAAAAAGCGACTTCAAGATTTGCGACTCAAACTTTTCACATCGTTTCGATCCAACGTTAATTAGTTAAGGAAACCTCCATAGCTCGCGAACCTATTAATAAAACTAGTGACTCAACACTCCTAATTTTCATCGATTCCCACGATACATTCCAACATCGATTTCCCGCACCTCGAAAAATGAGGAAATCCTTCCTTGAAGAAATAAATTTATAACTACTCTGATACTAAAGCTGATTTTTCAATCGCGCACTGAGATCAAGTCCGCGCTTCATTAAGTTTCTCGGGATTTTTCGTTAACCACGAAGAATAGGATTTCTCTCGGCGTCTCGCGAAACGTCCAGTTGACGTGAGGTCGGGTCAGGAGGACGAACGGTATATAGCGGACGTACGGAAGAAAACACCGAGGAAACCCGGGGAATGGATTTTTCAATGGGCCTTAATAAGCGCGACGTTTCAGCCGAGCATCCTCGCGATTATTATGCAAAAATTTTAATTGAATTTCGTTAGAGGAAATATAGAGGTAATTACGATTCGGGATCATTTTTATTTAGATGAAACTGACTGATAACCAATTGAATGATTTATACATCATCAAATTTCACGTTGAATTTAAATTTGAAGTATATTTGCAATCATTATATTTTGAATTCAAGATTCCAAGATCAGCATTGTAGAAAACTTTCCATCTGATTGTGTCGGTGATCGAGGCTGCTTAAAACAACGATCCAAAGGGGATTATTATAAAATACGGGCGACGACAAAAGAGTGGTAACCTCGGAGGATCCAAGATCCAAGGCCGGCAATACGGCGACACAAAAGCCGGAATATCCCGCCTCGGACGAGGTTGAAAAAACAATATTGTAAATAATTTTGCTCCCGTCGCAGCGTCTCATTTCACCTACGATCGTTGTTTTCTTTTATGCCGCGATGTTGAAAATCTGGTTTCCTGACGCGATGTCACACATTCTTGCATCGCGACATAATAGTGCCGACAAGGACGAAGCTCGCTTTTCGATCATTCGCCAAAGCTTGGGAAAAAACGTGGTCTTGGAAAAAAACATGGAAGCAGTTTGTACTCGTCAGAACGCTTGACTTTTCATTAAAATTTCATAACACACAGTAATTTGATTTTTGGAGATAAGAAAATTCGAGACACCTACCACATAGCATTTTCGTAGATGTCTTTGCACATTTGATTCTGCATCATGCCAAAGATGCATCGGCAAAATCCTATGTTCTTGTAAACATCACAGTCATGCTTTGTTATGTTGAAAACATTGTAGCATCATTGACAAATTCGCAAATTACAAACAGCATAACATAACATCAAAATGCAGCTTGACTTAAGTCAAACATGTCAACATAATTCAGCAATCTATCTCTTTATGATTATAGAATCATTGAGAAGAAAAAAAATGTCCTCAAATTGAAAAGATCAGGCAGAATGAATGTGCAATGTCAGAGTGATGAAAAAATTACATTTATGCTGACATCATTTTATGATTTTGAAATTTATGATACTGCTCTGATGATGCATTGATTGCGACGTAATATTTAGGAGTCGAGCGCTGATTTCGATGTTGCATTGATGACGCTATTATGCATCAAACAGAGCATAGCCTTTGTTGGCTCAAAAAATGCTCATTTGAAGCACACTCACAATTGGCACTCAAAGATGCATCGGCTTAAGGCTACGTTATTTTCTGATTTTCTGGCTGATACATGATTCGACTTTGATTGTGCAATGAAGGATACATTGTAGGTCAGACAATAAAATCCTTACAATGGGATTATTCGAAGACGTGTGAATGATTGATGTATTTTGTTGTCGCAAAGATAAATAACTAAAAAGTGTGTCAATCATTTGATACCAAGGCTCTTCCTTTTTTCATCCCCCTACACTCATCGAATTACAATTATCTTCATTTTTCATTTCTAGAGTTATGAATTCATTTTTATTGTTTTCTAGACTAAACTGTTCATTGTTGACATTTAATCTGGAGATTGGTGTGTTAAAATTCGTTGATCAAAAAGATAAAGATTGTGTGATATATGTATGAAGTTCATATGATTTGATTGAAGCACTTTGTTTATGTCAAAGTGGTTGATGATTCACCTTCCTTTATTTGTCTCACAATTTTTAAAAGATCTAATGAAATTTGATTGCATTATTCTTGCCCTTACTTCGCTGCATACGTAAATTTTTTTTTCATTTTATTTGGTGTCTTGATTTTGAATAAAAATAAAAAATATCCACCGGATATATGTACTATTAAAAGAAGAGAGATTTTAGATTGTTGAAAAGGACGCGTTCGAAGGACTTCTGTACATTTTTACTTGTAATTGAGTAGGTTTTTCTATGGAATTGGAGATTTGAAAAAAAGAAGAGAAATCATTTATTGAGAAAGATCAGTTTTTGTATATCATTTTGGTGCACAGAATTTGAGTTTTTTGGTAGTTTACCTGATGGATTAAGGTTGTTGAGAGGAATTCATACGAAAAATATAACTTATGCATAATGGTTGTGCTCTGATGGCAAAACAAATTTATTGGGACAGCAAAAAGCGAAGCTTTTGCTTCAAAAAAATTCTTTTGTCAATTCGTGTTGAAACAGCACAATACAGCAAAGAATTTTTTTTTGTGAAGTTAAAAAATGCATCTAACTGTTAATGAACATATTAATAATGGAATTGTTTTTCTTTATTAATCATATAATTATTGCCGTGAATATCCACAATCAGACCAGGCTCCCTACCTCGCCCTGATTGCAGCACCTGTGCAGGTTGAGCAGTGTTTTCACCTGGCAGTTCAAACCATATTCGCGAGCGAGACGGTTCCACGCACGTTCTCCGCGATCCGTTCATTGTCCGCTTTTTCGTCTCGCAATTCGTGCTCGAAGAGTCAGTGAAAAAGTGTCTTTCACCCTATCAAAGCTCTCTAAAATTAAATCTCATCACGTGAAAATTTATACAAAATGTGGTACTTTCCTTCAAGGATCTAGAATTTTTTCTAATCATTATATCATTTGGTCCAGTTGTCACCTAGTTTCAGTTTTACTTGTATTTAAGACACCATGGATACTTTAATGGAAAAAATCGCCAAATTTAATCTGGTAAATATGAGATTTTTTGGAATATATTGGGAGAGAGATGAATTTTTGAAGTATGGAAGTAGTTGGTGAATTTTCAATACAGATTATTTTAATTATTGAAAAAGAATGAAATGATGATTTAAGTGTGCTTTTTTATTTCGATATTCAAAAGAACATAAAAGAATTAAAAAATCTGTAATAAAAGTCTGAAATTTTTTTTACGGAAATAAACAATTTTTCGAGCATTTCAGGACTTTAGTTGGGAGTTAGAAATTTTCTTCATTTTCATTGATGATTTTTCCTTACTTAGTAATAAACTCGAAACGAATTTTAAAAAATTTATAATATAACTGTAATTTTATAACATGCAAGACGCAATCGCATTCTTCAGAATAATAATGTTTAATACATACGAACGCAGTGTTGCATGAAACACTTTCGTCTATTTTTTTTTTTCGTTTAATTACCTTGATTATAAAATCTTCGATGTATATTTTTTTAACTGCGGAATGTTCGCAAAAGGTATTCCGATAATTTAAAAAAAAATTTCACTTGAACCTTTCTCGAGTATAAATGTTATCTTTAAAAAACTGTAGGTCTTGCCTAAATTTTTCCAAAAGTTCAGAAACCAAAGTTCAAGTAACTCTGAAAAAAGGCGTTCAGTTTCCTTAATAATTCTAAATTTTGTAAGTGTTGTGAAGATTCCTAGTGAAATTCAACTTATTCCTTTTATGGTACATTTTACATTTATTTGCATATGTTATGTTTAATACTATCTTATTTCAATACCTTTAATAAATGATTTTGTACTAAGAACGAAAAAAAATATTAAGAATATAATACCACAATAGTTAATAATAATCAATACCATTATGATACATATAAATAATGACATAATTAAAATTTGTTTACGAAAGAACTCCTGAGAAAAAATTGAAAAAAGTTTTTTAATAAGGTTCTTATGAAGGTAATAAATGATTCTCTAAAATCTCATTATAAAAGATATAGATAAATCGTTTAAATATTAATAAAAATAATAAAAAAAATGAAATCTATACTTGTAATACAACGACAATTTTAGTATAATCCTCAAATTGATCAAAAAGTTATATAACCCTTATCGTTCTATAATCTTAAAAAATATATCAACTTCAAGTACACCCTAAGACTCCTGTAAAATTCACAAAAAACCAGTTTTTTCTGCAAACATCATTAAGCGATAAACTCAAAAAATTTGATAAAAATGTGCCTTTACAAGAGAAATCAAAAACTCTGTAAAAAAGTACCAAGTCACATAATAGAATTTTCCAGTTTCCAAGCTTGGGTCAGATATGAATATAATATTTTACACATATCATAGTGTGACTGTATCATATCATAATAACTTTTATGATATATTTTATATCGTTACCAAGATCCTCGTTTTTAATTATAATATACTATAAAAAATCTTATTATTACATTTTCACGAAAAACTACTAATAAAAGTTTGTCATAAAGGTTTGTAACACTTTCTCAATTGTCGTCAGATTGAAGATACGGATAAATTGTTTTAAATATTGTTGAACATCATTTCAAATATAATCAAATCCTACACCTGTAATACTACGAATGTTTTATAGCTTAATCCTCGCGTTGTTCATAAAGTTTGAAAACTCACATCGCTCAACAATCTTAAAAAATATATGAACTCCAAGTACACCCTAAGAACTATGAAAAATTCGATAAAAACGTGCTTTTACGAGAGCAATCAAAAATCCTGTAAAAAAGTACCAACTCAGATAAAAGCATAGCATTTTCCAACTTCTAAGCATGTATCAGATTTCGAATTTCCTCATTGCATACTCCATCGAAATGAAACCCACAGGCTCTGGTTAAACTGAATCCGTTAAATATAACAATCTGCTATAATTACCCCTCAAGTGTTGCTTTTACGAGTTTTTGAAGAAAACGCCGCTTTAACGTGCGATAAAATTCTTGATAACGCGGAAACGCCGCGGTTTGGTAATGGAAGAACCGTTAGCTGAAGCGTAATGACAACGCGATTACTTCATTCTAACAATATCGTAATGCGCTAGTTAACGAGCTATCTCGGGCTGGTCAAGTTTACGCGGCATAAGACTACCTTGACAGCGCGGAAGGCCTTTTCGTCAGCGCAAACCAGACAAGGCTTTTTCCACGTACGGTTTATCATCACTGCGTATGCGCGAGCAGACTGGTTTCGAGCTTTGCGAAATTGCCGAGCATCGTCGTGAGTCTCGAAAATTACAGTACAAGAGCAATCACTGATAGCTCATTTCCGGAAATAAACTTCGCGATACGATTAAGCTATGTAATTAAACGACGAGGGATGAGTTGGTGAGGGGAAGGTAATAACAATGAATAATAGGGTATTTTATATTTTAAAGCTTGGTATGGCAGTATGGATTAATACTTTTTTAAATACACTGCGTGGACTTACGGCCCTTAATACTCAAAAAACTACAGTAAGACCGATGGGAAATGATTGGCCTAATTTTACGAATTCAGTCTCTTCTTGCTGATCAATTTCAAAATTGAAAAAAAAATCGTTAAGTCAAAAAATTAAAAAATAACCCCTTTTCTAGTATATACATTACATAACGAAAATTTTATCAATCACAAAAAACCTCACAAAAACACATAGCGAAAGGCAGCGATGGTAACGTTTTCAAACTCACGTTCGTGACCAGCGAGCAGGCACGAAAATTCGCTATTTCGTTCGAGTTGTTACCTCGAAAAATTGCGTAATCCTTTTTCGCATTAACTTCATTAGGAACCGTTGAATGAAATGGCAACGCACTTGGTGTATTTTTTTTTTTTTTTTTTTTCGAAAATAGCGGAAATTTTCTTTTAGAAAATTGTGTTTACTTATCGGAAAACGAGGCAACTTTCCTCACGGCCTAGATGCACTAATGTTTGGTTTGAGCAAACATTTTCTTTTCGAGTGATAATAGTGATTATACGGAGGATGAAACTCGAATTGCGAAAATCAGAACAATGAAGTGTCACAACTACGATGTTCATTAAAATTACGCTGAATCTAGTTCATTACAATACGTGACGCACCGATGAACGAAATTTCTTGCTTTTTTTTTAAGGTTGCGAAAGAGAGAAATTACACCTCAGAGGTTTTGTAATTAAAGTCGTGTGAGACGTGCGTACAAAACTAGTCTGAATAATGAACGCTTTTTTCCAATTTGAAATTTTCAATTAAAAATAAAATCCGAATTTTTCAATTTTAACAGAATCTTAGATAAAACGTATCAATTTTGGAAATTTTAAAATTAGTTTTAGATAACGGAAAGTCATTAACTTCCGACATTTTATTTACATAAGGTTTGTCTCGTGTACTTTAAATTTTCATATCTCAAATTTGGTGAACTTTCCATGAAATTAATATTCAAAATGATGTAAGATTTGAATTACTCGAAATAATGTTTTTTTTTTTATTGTATAATTATTTGTTTGTAGTGTTATTTTGAGGATCTTTGAATGCTGTTTATGATTTATAAGATTATATGGAATAAATAACTGACTCGGAGACAGAAAAATGCAAGCCGGAGAGAGGATATATATTTCGACAATGATCGGGCGAATTACGAGCGACGAAATAACACGCGCGAACGCACTCTCACTGAAGATATTCGAAAAGTGAAACTATTCCTGAGCAATGTTTCGAATATTGATACGAGTATCAAGTGCTGTTGATTCGAACAATCACTCTGAAATTTTCACGCCAGTTTTGGAAGAAAGATTCTGTTTATAGTTAACGTATACTTCGTTGTTTTTATATTTAAGAATAATGTGCTTTTTGTAAATGTAATGGATTTCATGAATTACATCTGTATGAAGTACTGAATTTTTCAGTGTTGTTGCATAGATAGCTTTCAAAAAATGGCATTTTATCAAAAAGAATTATTTTATAGGTCTCAAAAATGGTAGGGTATAAAGCTAAGATGTAAAATAGATTTTTTAAAAAATAAATAATAAGTAAATTATTTCCTGAGTTTTATTTGTGACTCTGAGGATCGTCATTTAAAGTTTCAAAAATTTTAGAAAAATTTTTCGAGTTTTGATGAGAAGGATGCAAGTTTTAAAAAAATGACACAATAAAAATGTGTAACTTTCGATTAGAAATTTAAGGAAGTTAGAAAAATTTGTATGAACATCGATAATTAAAAAAATATTTTTATTCTTAGGTTTCTTTGTAAATTCACGTTGATTTCATGGAAAGTTCGATAGATTGGGTAGAAGAGAGGAATAAAAAAAGAACATGCAATGCTTACTTTTTTCATAATTTCGCACGTGATAAAAAATGTTTCAAAAAGGTTTTTTGGATTTCTACAAAACCTACGTAACTACTTTGAATTTTTTTCTCATTTCCATAAAACTTTTTTTATTTCTTGCTTTTTGTTTATCAGCAGAAATGAGTATTTTCTGTATTTCACTTTCTGCAACTTCACTAATATTTAAAGATTCGAAATATTTTCTGTTTCAAACCGTTGCGACACTTAAAGTTTTATTTATAATTTTTAAAATTGATCGATGAATATTATAAGTATGAGAAAAATCTGTATGAAAAATTAAAGTCTTAAATAATGATGGTAAGTTTAAAAAAATTGCATCGAATCAACTACATATTTGTGCTATAAAGGAGAAAAAATGATGTTTCTAATGAGTGCTCAGTTGCACACGAGCGAAGCGAGTTTGCAAGTGCACTAGTAGGAATCATCCTGTTCCTTTCGTGTATGCATGTGTAGAAGTGACCACTTCATTTGGTCGAAACGCACCAACGAAATTTCCTTTATAAGGTTATTGTAAAATTAAATTAGGTAAATTAGCTAGAGAAATCATTGTTTCTTAGTGAAATATTCATTTCTCACGAATCAAAGGAAACAATCCTCTGGATCCGTAAGAAATGAATATTTCCTCAGAGAACGATGATTTCTCCCCCTAATTCGCGAGAACCCCAAAAAAGAGATTTTGTTCCTGCGTTTAATGCAAATAAAGTGGCCAGACTACCCTTTTATGGGAAAAAAGAGTGAGTTTGATTTGATAACGTTAATTTTTCGATTATATTATTGATTGGTAGGGTCAAAAGCTAAGACATAAAATTGATGTAATTGATAATTTACAACATAAATATTGAGTCATTAATTTCTTGAGTTACATTTTTAGCTCTGCGGATCATAATTTCAAGTTTGAAGTATAATAGGAAATTTGTCGAGTTTTCGTGGGAAAGATACAAGTTTCAAAAATTTGTCAAAGTACAGGGTGCGCCACCAAAATCCGGACAAATTCAACAAAAAATTCATTACAAATATTTGTCATGAATAAATTTATTTAAAAAAAAACCTTTTT
>JAPYZL010198911.1:0-23474 GCA_030522825.1 Platygaster orseoliae | reverse complement strand
CCGCGTCGCTCGAATGGATGGTGGGAGCGAAGCGTCGCCCATTGTATAGCCTTGAAACTCGAAAAGTATTCGTCATTGAGAAAAATGGTCTTGCACACGCATTCCTCTTATTGTCTACATCAAAAATATTAAATGAAAAAAAAATCGATTTTTCGGACCATCTCGACCAGAATACCCCCTTAACGTAGACTTTACTGTTTCAAAAATCTAAGAAATTATAAAAAATTTATCGATATTTGCATTCTAGAGCATATAGTTTTTAGAATTGATTTATAAATAACTACGAAAATACTAAAAATCTAAAAAAACACCAAAAAATCCATTTGATTTTTGTAAATAGACAAAAATGCGAGAAATACTGTGGAATCTTTTTATACTCAAAAACTATATAAAGAAAATTTTCTTAACAATGTTATTTCACGACATATAGAGGAAATTTATAATGATAAAAAAAATATTCATAAAAATAACAATTGTTAATTAAAAAAATCAGTAAAATTTTAACAAGTCCAGAATTTTCAGTTTTTATAACTCAAAATAACAATTATTATAACTTGAGAAGAATCTTTTCGGAAATGAAATTATTTTCATAAATGTTTGACTACACAATATAACTAAAAATTTCAATAGCAATAAAAATGGTAAATAATGCTAACAATGATATATAATATATGATAAATAATATAGCCAACAAGAAAATTTCAACACTGTAGTATATCAAATTCTTGAATTCTGTGTACTATGATTTTCTCAAAAATCTTTAAAAAGTTGACGTATACAAATCGAAAATAAAATTATAAAATCCGCCAAATTGTGAAAAAACACTAAAAGCATGAGAAAAGAATTTCTTAACTCAGCAAATTACAAAAATTGAATTCCATTACATGTAATATAAACATGAAAAAATATACAAATTTTGACCAGAAAAAAATTGGAAAATCGTACTCTTATAACCACATCTTCAAGGATTAAAAATTACAAAACCCTGAAGGACATATATGTGTATATTTTTTTTTGAAAAACTCCCCTTGAAAATTTTTTCTGTCTACTGATATGATATCAATATATTTGTTATTTTAATATCATAAAATACACTACAATCAAATTAAAGTATAGAAAAATTCATCCTCGACAAAAAATTTGTTAGTAGTCATTAGAGAACACAAATATACCTGTCAATTCATCCACAGTTTTTCCACCAGCTTGAATGTCAGCGAAACGGCAGAGTTCCTTGCTTTATAAAATGTATAGAATTTTTTCTTGAAATCACTAGAAGTTTATTATTGTAAATAAAAAAAAAAAAAAAAAAAAAAAAAAAAAAAAAAAAAACACACACAATGTTTCATTAGTTAGTATTTTCGAGTCCTGAATTTCATACTCCAAAAATTTTCACTATCATATTGTAAAAAATAAAATACGTGTCGAAATACTTTCAAAAAAAGAATCGAAAAAAAATTGTTGGGTAGTAAATCACTCATATACAAATGCATATGAACACTCGTTCTGATTATATAGTATATTGTGTAACTAGGACCTGAGGCGTGGCTTTTTGGGCGAGTTACAAACGATATTTTTTGCAAAACATGCACTAAAAAGGGGCTTCCAGCACCTAAAAGCGGCCTAGAGGGGGTACATTCACGACACGGCACACCACGCACATATGCCTGCACATGCCATTTTTTCCCTAGGAAGCGCTCTTTACGGTTAGCATAGAAGAACAAAAACACGCATTAAAGAACAAAAACACGCATTAAAGAAGCGTCTTTTTAGTGCGTGTATTGCAAAAAAATTTTTTTATGTAACTTCCAGTAGAGCAACTCACTTCCTCTCTCTGCTTCTACTCCGCACTTTCCCACTTCTGTCCCTGCTTTTGCTGCGTTCTTTTCCATGCCTGTCTCTGTTCCTGTCGTTGTACCGACTTTTGTACTTATCCATTTCGTATTTTCTCGCGTCGGCGCCGTCTCGCCCTCGATACCCTCGATCTCTACTCCTCTGCCGATCGCGTTCCCTACCTCGACTTCGACTTCTATGCTCCGACTGATGCCCGTGACTTCGCTGTCTGTCTTTTTCCCTACTTCTGTGACGACGTTCATAACTTTTGTCGTCTTTTTTTTTCAACCGCGAGCTCGACCTGCTCCTTCTATGCCTCCTGATTTCCTTTTCTTTTTCTTTCTGTCGGAGCATCAGTCTCAGGTCTTTTTTCACTACAGGGCTGCTTCTCCTCGACGGCGATGGACTCAAGGTCGGCGTTCTTTGGCTTCCACTGCTATTTGAAATTTCACCGTCCTCCATTCTCAACACTCGCTCCCGTTCCTTGCTTTCAACTTCCTTCATCACTTCATTGTACGTCGTACTGTTTTTCAAGTCCTTGATCAGTATTTTTCCTTGCGTCGAATTTTTCGCTTTTTCTGGAACAAAAAAATTTGAATGATTTAAATTTAAAACTTTAAACTTTGAAACCAAAAACCCTGATTTGCCAAAACACGAACCTGGGAGTATAGGCACTTTATCATTCTCCATGACGGATTCAAACACTTGTTCAGTGCCAGTTTCTTTCTTTTCTGCATTTTCGTTCTCAGAAAAAGCAGACTCGTCTTTTTCCAATTTGACTTTGATTTCTTCAGTTTGGGGCAGGTCAAATTCATTTTCTTTTGGCGATTCCTTTGGGGAATCTTTTAATTTCGGCACTTTCGTTTGAGTTCCTTCGGAATCTGAGGACTTGCTGGTTCGATCTTTGCGTTTTCTTTTGAGTTTTTTCTTGTGCTTCTTTTTCTTTTTCAATCCTATTAAAAAAATTAACACATATAAGAAATAAATATGAATTGGGAAGTTGCATGGAAAAAAATCAAATTTGGCGACATATGTATCAATTATTTTCAAAAAAATCGATATGTATTTTTCCGTTTTTTTTTTTGAAAAATAATTATTCTAGAAGATATTTGAATTTTTAGTTTTGTATACATAGATATACTGAGCATGCAAATGACGTCATATAGTTAGAATGACGTCACATCGTTATACTTTTTTAAATGTTGTGTTTCCGTCAATTTTTGAGATATGACAAAAAGAAAAAATATGTGTCTGATATTTTTCGATAAACTAACCATATCAGTAATAAAAAAAATTCATGCAACTTCCTAATTATTAATGAAAAACAAATGTGGAGATGTTATTTCGATAATTCTTTCTAAAAATAAAAGTTATGAAAGTTTATTGTGTATGGTTAGAGGAACAGAAAATATTTACCGAAACTCCCAGAAATAATAATTTTATATTTACAAAAAATGTGGTTAAATATTTACGAAATATATTAAATATTTTGTTTTTATTCATATTTTTTTCAAGTATACTAGTAGAAAAATTGATTGCAATATATTCTAACGTATTGTTGAAAGTGTTGATGAGTAAAGAATAATTGCTGATCCAGAAAAATTGATTTAAATAAATTGAAATACTTAATCCAAATAATTTTGTTACTGTGTATGAAATAAATAATGAATTGTATTAATTTAAAAACAAATATTGTAAATTTTATGACGTTTTGAAAGGTCTCAAAATGAGTCGAAACATCATCAATAAACATTGGTGTACAATGAAATTTTACTTGAATCATTTATTTCATTTATGAAATAAAATATTCAATTATGTATGTAAAAATAATATAATATTGAATATAATATAATAAAAAATATCAATGATATAATATCTATAAATAATATATAAATTATTATTATAAATAATAATATATAAATAAAAATAATAAAATAATATAATATATTATTTTTTAAGTTAAATAAAAACTTCTCGATTTCCCAGTAAAAATTTTTTATTCCTTATTGTTTCTTTGTCGACGTTTCAACCCCGTTTTGGGCTCTTTTCAAGACATTATATTTAGAAGTAATAAATATAAAATCGTATCGGTGCATTTAAAATCATTATTTCAATATTATGCACAAAAATAAAAGCTGCTTTGTCACGATATGATTTCATCACGTCCATATACACAAATTTATATTCTACATTTTTTACTGACAAAGTAGAAAAAAATTAATCTTCAATAAACCAAAATAATTAAATAATTTTGAATTCTAAAATTTTTTATTGTTAAGTTAAAACTCATTAATGACATCAAATGAAGTTTGTTTATAAAAAAATGTCATACCAACTTTTGTCATTTTCAGTTTCAAATTCTGGAATTTGTATATTCTGTACGCGAAAAGTTAGCAAATATTTACAATAAAATTGTCAACTTCTGAAGTATTTATTTTCTAAAAATTCTGCTGAAAAGTATAATTGAATATTAAAAAAAAAAAAATAAGTATGTTCAATTGCCGTGTGTGATTAAAAAAATTATTAGAATGATAAAATAATGCAAAGGAACTAGATTATAGTATAAAGCATGTTGAATTTTGTATTTTATTAAAATAATATAAAATATACAATATTTTTATTGAATTTTATCAAAAAAACATTTACTATTGTTTATTCCTAAAATATTGAACAATACACTATTTTGATTTTTATAAAAAAGTAAAATTGTCTGAATAGTTCAAGAAATCTTAATTATATTATGTAATTTCTTAAATAAAATGAAATACACTAAGGTAACATACAAAATATCGATAATTTAAATGAATACTTTTAAATAGCCAGAAATTAAAAAATAAAAATATTTCATCAAAAAATATTGTTCTATCAATTATACTTTTGTATTTCTTAGCGTTAGAATAAATGTATGAACATAAAAACTAATATAATTCTAAATTTGAATTATGCAATCATAAGACGAAGTAAGCTTTGAACAATCGAAATGTTTAAATATCTGAATGGTAGTTTAAATTTCAAAACTGAACATTTTTTTGATGAAAAACATTTCGTTTTATAATTTTTCATGGTTTTAAATTCTCCCAAATAAAATCATCGAATTCCATCAAAATAAATTGCTTAATTAACATAATTTTTTTAGTACCGAATTACAAACAACATTTTTAATGTGCATACACAAGGGAAATATAAAAAATATCAATAATGTAATGTTCATAAAATTTAGAACGTTGAAAAATCGCACGAAAATTTATATATGTAATAATAATAATGTAAAAAATAATGTAAAACCTTGAGAAAACAAATTTTCTAAACATGTTTGTACACTAGTGATTTAGATTCTTATAAGAAATGGTGAAATTCTCAAAAAAATTAGAAATATCTTTTTGTAATTATATTTCTTATAAGATCGACCTTAAAAAATTCAAATTAGAAGAAAACTTTTTAAAAAAACCAGTGACACATTTATAAGAAATTTCAAATTATTTATAAAAAAATTTTTAGAATTTATAAATTTCTTATAAACTGGAATTTTTATGAAAAAATTTTTTTGTAAACATTAGTACAAGAAATAAAATTTTATAAGAAAAGGTTTTGTTACAAGGATCTTATAATTCAACCTTATTTTAAAACGATGAATTTCATCGTCAATGATTTAATGAATTTTTTTTTGTTTTTAGGTTTTAAAACATTGATGGTAAATCTCAGAAAAAAAATTCTCGTGTGATTTTTGAACGTTGTTAACTTTGCCAACATATGATTCAAATAAATACTTCTAAATAGTCAGCAATTAAAAAATAACAATATTTGATCAAAAAATATAATTCTATCAATTATACTTTTGTAGTTTTTAGTGTTATAATAAAGGTATAAACAAAAAAACTGATAAAATTCTAATCTTGAATTATGGATTCGTACGACCAAGTAAACTTTAGACAATCGAAATGTTTAAATTTCTAATTAGTAGTTAAAATCCCAAAACTGTACACTTTTTTATGAAAAAAAATTCGTTTGATAATTTTTCATAGTTTTAAATTCTCCTAATCAAATCTTTGAATTCCATGAAAATAAATCTCTTAATAAGATAATTTCTTGAATACCAAATTATGAATAACTTTTTTAACGTGAAAAAGCAGTCATGAAAGTCATATTAAAAAATTCAGAAATCTCTTTTTTTTTTAAATCTAAACCATTTTCAAACAAACTTTTTTTCTGTCTTAAAACTCATGCCAAAATTTCAAATAATTTAAAAACAAAATTTACATTATTATAAATTTTTTCAATTACCACTTGTCCCATTGTCACTCTCGTTATCCGACGAATTCTGCTTCGACTTTTTCTTGTGCTTTTTCTCTTTCTTGTGTTTTTTCTTTTTCTTCTTACTGCTAGACTTTTCACTTTTTATTTCTATTTTTTCATCTTCAAGCTTCAATTTTCCCTCTGAATCAGAGCTGTCATCTGAGGCAAATTTGTTGAATAGTTCAGTCAATATTTCGTTGGACGACTTTTCGGGCAATCCAGGCTCTGGCTTTATCTTTACGGCATCAACCCCGAACGTAGTTATCAAATTCGCGATGCAGGGAATATCGGCCATCGCGATATGAACAGTGTCACGAATTTCTTTGAATTGCCTCGAAGGCGAACAATTGTTTTTTATTGTCAGGATTGTCCGAAAAACACAGAAAAACAGTCAAAACCAGCAATACATTTAACAATTACGTTCTTTCAGTGCAATTTAACATAAACAAACACTAACATTGACTAACATTTTTTGATAACCATTGACAACCATTGATAACTGTTGACATTTGCAAACAAAATACCAGAATGTCACAAACTCACAAGTCACAACTAGCACCTCACAAAATCACAACATTGAAACATCAGAAAAAACCTCAAATCGACGTCCTTACGAAAAACTTTATTCAACTTTATTCAAATTTATACGAGTCATAAACATTAAAGTCAATAAAAGTACTTTAATTTCTGGATACAGGCCGGATTCAGCTCAATCCAGCTCAATCTCCGTCACAATAAAAACATCCAATATGGCCGCCGCGGGACATTTGAAATTCACACATCAGCAGACATGAACAGACAACAGGTCACAACAGGTTATGCGTGTAGCATGTTTACATGTGTTCAGATGTGTTTATTGCAGGGCAGGAGAACTCTTGGATTTTGTGCTTAGACCATATAGTACATGGACCGCTCGTCGGGTACCGAAAAAACGTGACAGACATATGGGACAAGTTGTTATGAGTTGTTATGTCCAACCCTATAGCAGCAATACAATTGTGTGCAGCAGTTGGCAGCACTGCAGCAGACAATTGTATTGCTGCTAAAGGGTTGGACATAACAACTTGTCTCATGTGTGTATCACGATTTTCAGCGTACAACAAGATAGGCGACGAGCAGTCCATGTACTATATGGTCTAAGATTTTGTGGGAACGAAAACCCAACCAAACCCGCGAGCTTCCGGAGAACAAAATCGCGGCGCTGGCATCGCTGGCAACGGTTTTTTTTTAATCAGTCAACTGATATCAGTGGAATTCAGTGGAATTTGTTTCCGAAAAACAATTATGTAGAGAAATCATATTTTGTTAGTAAATAAATACAATATGCAGTTGGGATTAATTTTTACAAAGAAAAAGAGTCAAGTTTTAAAAAAATTTTTGAATTTGCCGCGTTGGCTGTTAGTACTCGGGAACAAAATCGCGGCGCTTCGATCGAAAACAAGCGCCATATTGGTTGAATTAAGTTGACCATTGGGCTTATGGGACTTCTCCTGCCCTGGTTTATTGTTTATTCGCCTCTAAATTTATTTGCTGTTATATTTGATAAAAGTATTTGAAACAATCAAAAAACATGGAGGATAAAGATGACACAAATGAGAAAGGATTTCAATCATTGCAAATTTATGACTTGCCTATTGAAATCCTAGAGATGATATTTCAATATTTGGACCTGTCGGAAATACTGCGTGCAGATGAAGGTTAGTTTTCATACACTTTTGCTTATATTTGGTCTGAAATGATAAAATTTCATGTCCTATTTTCCTATCTCGGACAATGGGCTCAAAAAACGATTAGTATTCCTAGATTGATTTATAGTTTTTACGTCACATATTAAGGTGGAAAAGAATTAAGCGATGAATTTGCGTGTAAGTACACACAGATTTATTGTGTGTGTGTGAGAGAGAGAGAGAGAGAGAAAATGACCGTATGTTCTTTTTTTTTGCATACAGCCCAGAAAAACGTAAACTGACTACATGTTCAAAATCTCCTAAAAATTATGGTCGTAAAATAAAGAGCTGGGAGCCTATTCTTGAAACATGCCTAAATTGAAATGGGAAGAATTCTTGAAATATGCCTATTCCGATGTTACCCGAACTCTCACTCGTGTGAGTTCGGGTAACATCGGAATGGGCAAGTTTCAAGAATTCTTCCCTTTTCGATTTAGGCATGTTTCAAGAATAGGCTCCCTGAACGTTATTTATCGAATACTTATAATCTATATGATTGAAAATCCTGGAGCGTGCGAGAGAGCTAATACCTTTTGTCACCTCGAAAACGGTGCACATTTTTTGAGCTAAAAAAAATCACTTATTTGCTCCAGGTAATTTCCAGGTTCAAGAGGTAGGCTGCAAAATTCTTGTTAAACGACCTGGGACTGTTCCGATAACGTCTTACATATAAAATAACACAACTTAACACTCCACCAAAAACAAAATCAAAAATTAAAACGAAAAATGGTCGAGTGTCAAGTTGTGTAATTTTATAGTCAAATTAGAAATAGTTGGCGTTATCGGAATGGTCCCAGTTCGTTTCACAACACTTTTGAAGCCTAACTCTTGAATTTGAAAGTTTCCTGGAGCGAATAAATAATTTTTTATAGCTCAAAAAATGCCCACTGTTTTCTAGGTGTCAAAATATATTAGCTCTCTCTCGCGCACTACTCGATTTTTGATCATGTAAGTAATAAATATTCAATAAATAATGTTTAGCTTTTTATTTCAAGAACGTAATTTATGAGAGATTTTTTATGTGCAGTCAGTTCACGTTTTTCTAGGCTGTTCAAGATATAAAAGTGCACATTGTCATTTTTTCTCTCTCTATCATTCACTCTAAATCGGTGTGCACCTACACATGAATTCATCGCTTCAGGCCCGATCTTAATACCTGAAATGTGTTTTATTAATCGTAGATGGTTTATCAGTGATAATTTTTTATTTGTGAAATTCGGCGAGTTTTTACTTATCAAGCCAGTTTAAAAAAGACAAAATTAGAGTTAAAAGCAAGGAAATAGTTTACAATACTCTTAGTTAAAGCGTAATTAGAGCTTACTATTGCTCAAATTGTCAAACTTTGAATGTAAATGAAAAAATGTAAAATAATTTTACATTCCATTTAAGACATAAACTTGATGCATTTATGTATCTTCATAGAGCTTTCATCTTACGATTCAATAAAGAAGTATCAATTTCACAAAAGATAAATGAATTCTGAATTTCTCAGTTGATAAAGCCTTATCATTGGAAGATATTAAGTATAATACTGTTGTTTTTTTTTACAGTTAGTTAGAGGCAAATTTTTTTTTCCAGCTTTCAGTTGACATACAAATGTGCAGAGCTGCATACAGAGAATATTCGAACTTGAAGTAGAAGTTTCTAGACTATATGATGTGGAAAATTTTCATAGATCATTACCTTTTACTGATCTATTAAAAATACTCCAAAAAAGTGGAAAAAACTTGAGAACATTGAGTTTCAATCTGGATCCCTGTCCTACAGAATATTTCTATGTTGTTTCTAATGGTGCCAATCATTTTATTAACTCTGGCTGGGACCCTGAAACTTTTTTACAGTGTGCAATTGGCGACTCATAATTTGAGATTGCTTAAACTACATTTGGCTCGTCCAATACAGATCGAATTTCGCAAACTAATTGAAGTGAATGAAAAACTGGTGACAATTTTGTTTTATGTCCCTGACATAATGGAAAGTGAATATCTACAATTATCAGAGGCATTAAAAAGTTTCCCAAAGTTGAATAAAAATCTATCAGTTTGCCGTTCTACAAAAGGAGAGGAAGTCGATTGTCCAGTAAGTCAATTGCAGAATATCATTTCAACCTCCAGGTAGTCATATCATATTTTACCCAAAAATGTATTAGTATCACTGCAAACGGAAAATTATTGGAGGACACAAAAGGTGATTCAAAGTCACTACGTTTTAATATTTTTTGGCGTCGGCGCCTTTGATCTCACGTTGACTCACGCATGAAAGTATTGAAAAGCTGTGCGTTTCAATCATCTTTTGTGTTATCCAATTATTTCCCGTTTGCAGTGATTTGTAAAGATTAGATATCGATTGAATATACAATTACAACCTACTTGCTACTATGTATGATATTCAACAAAAAAAAGGCTTTGAGAAAAAAATTTCAGCTGATCTTATAAGATTTATTCTGTGACTTGATTTTCCCATGAAATCTAACATCTGTATTTCACAATTGTAACAATTCTTGTTCATAGACAAAAAGTTTATTTCACAGGAAACGTTGTATGAAACATTTAATTTACAAGAATATGAGTTATGCAAAGAATTTGATGAAACTAGGTCACTTTTCCAAAAACTAGTGCAACACAATCTGCAAAAATTATATTTGGGACCGTTTAATTTCGCAAATGAGTTGTGGACTTTTCAAGAGATGAAAGTGGTTGCACAGTTTAAAAACTTGATTGAACTATATTTAGAGGGAAGGGATTGTTTTGTAACTGATGAGGTTATGATTGCAATTTTAAAAGGATGCACTAATTTGAAAAGAATCAGCTTGGAAAGTGAGTAGAAGAAAAATACATTTTGTTGATAAAAATATTTTTAAATATTTGAACTAGATTTTTAAGGTCATTTATGTATAAAATGACTCATAGATCATACATAAGTCATTTCAATTGAAGAATACTACTCGTGTGAATACGAGCAGTGAGGCAAATTTTTTCCCAGTTTTTTTTTTTTAACCAACATCTATCAACACTATATTGATACTGTATATAAGTTTTCAGAACTTTTTTTTTCACTTGTAACTTCTACATATTTCATCCATTTCCAGGTATTGATAATGTAACTGCTAAATGCATGAATGCAATAATGACATCATTGACAAGTATGGAAACAGTCGAATTGCAGAATATGCATATCCATTCATTACTTTTGGATGGTGCAAAATCCAAAGTGGAATCACTTAGTCTTGATAATTGTACATTTGACTCCATGAAAGAAATTGAGAAAATCAGCAACTTTCCGAACTTGAAAAAACTTAGTTTATGTTTTGAAAAAAATGAAAATGATGGTATGCACATCGATGACGTTAATCTGTTACCCATTAGCAAGAATTGTCGGAAATTGGAAGAAGTGACTCTAATTGATGGTAAAAAACATTTCTTTACATAAATTCATGCTTGTCAATAACCCCTGATTCCTCAGATGTCAAAGGAAACTCTGATAGCAGTGTTATCCAAGTCACTTCTATTTTGATTCTTTGAATAAATTATTAAATTAAAACTATCGTTATCAGAATTGATTCTATATCACAAAATGTAGAAATTACTGTCTATTAATGAATAATGAAAAATGTCAACTACCGCTGCTACTGTTTCAAAGACAATTAACATGTCGACAGCAATTCATACAGTGTGTTACTCTTGAAACAAGCTATGGGAAAAGTTCATTAGTATTCCTTAGGCATTAACGGAAACATTAATGCTTTATTCTTTTTCTGGTCCAGAGTGACAGTGCAACAGAGTTAAGGCAATCCCTAATCTCAACAGGACTTGGACAGAGTTGCCAGACGGTGCTTTTTTGTCTCTTTCCAGCGTCGAACCACACATAAGCTTGTCCTTGTTTTGGGCGATTTTTACGTCATAATCTGGGAACCCTGGACTTAGATCATTTATTTGGTAGCGGCTGGAAAATCTAGCATTAAGGTTTCCGTTAATACCACAGGACCACTAGTACACTTTTTCCGAAGCTTGTTTCAAAGATACATTCTATATATGTATGCTCACAGAATAGTTCTGTCTGAAGATATTTATTTATCAGGAGACATGTCTGACAGAAAGTGTATTCATAAATTTGAACAAACTTTTACACTACAATATTGCCTCTACTGAAAATGAAATTCTCATGTTAATCTCATGTCAGATCTGATATGAGATCTCATGTTAGAAATTGGCCACAGAGAACTAGTGCCAGATCTTATATAAGATCTCACGTATGTAAGACATGAGATTTTATATCAGATCTTATATTAGATCTGACATGAGATTAAGACGAGATTAACATGAGAATTTCATTTTCAGTAAGGGCTTTATCTAAAATTTTGCAACTTTAGAAATAATTTTTTCTTTTTTCACAGTCGAAAACAATGAAAGCTCGACAAACGGAATAACTTCATTTGCAAACCTGCCCAACCTGCGATCATGTTATTTCTCGGATCGTCACATGACCACAATATACGCTGAAAAAACCATTTCGTCTTTTGTTGAGCTGCGAAGTGCATGTGGCAAGGAAAATGACCTAGGGGGTCATTTTTGGAGCCCAAAGCTACCAATTTGGAATTTAAGAACTCTGGAGATTATTTGTTGCAACAAACTGTCTAAATCTTCATTAGTACAAGCTGTGACCCACATGCCTTATTTAGAAAGATTCTATATCATGGATTTTGATGAATTAATGACTGATGAAGTCATCACAAACCTTGTTATATTCTGCCGCAAACTTCGTACACTTATATTGGAAGGTAAAAATTGTTTCATGCCAATAATAAGGTTAATTTAGGAATAATGCAAGCATTGAAAAATGTTTTGTTTTTCAGGTTGCAGCGCAGTTACTGCGTCGGGCATTATTGGTCTCAAAGATTGTCACAGTCTCGAGAATTTGAGTCTACTTGATCTTGACATACAGCCATTCCCATTTTCTGACTTGGTTAAACCAAATTTGAAAAATCTCGAATTATCATACTTTCCGCATGTTTCAAAAGATTTTGTGATAAATAGCATCACAGAAGAAATGAGGAAGTCAATGTTTATGCTTGTGTATGATGGAGATACACTCTTTTGATCTTGTATTCTTAAGTGGGTAATATTTGTAGCTAATGCAAAATTTGTAATAAAAAACTATCAAAAAATAAAAAAATAAAGTTTATCCATGATTATGTGCAATGATTTTCCTATACTAATTCAACTTTTTCCAAATTTCATTAAAAATGTGATTTATGTTTGATAATGCAATCAGTGCACCATACAACATGATTTACAATGAAATAAAAGTCTTGAACGATTCTGGAACAAGATAATAATTATTTTAATTAATAAGCACGACCTTACATGGATCTTTTTGTGACACGCTGTTAGAAAGTGAACCTTAGGCGCTAATGATCGGAAATGAGAGTTTTACAGATTTTGGTACTTGAGCAATCTCCGTAGGTAATAACAAATGTATTTCTGAATTATTAAAAAAAGATTCAATTCTTTCCCTTTTACGCGAGAATCCGCTTTTTCAGCTTGTCCCTTAGAGCTATTAGATTTCTTTTTGGTACACCCTGTATATTCGTTCTCTTTCTAGCATTAAACAAAGCATAAGTTTGTCTGTTGCGTAAATACCGTATATACAATAGGTATATTACAATTCCACTATAGTGGAATCACAATCAATCACAATATATATACACCTTGTGCTTTGGACAAACACCGCCAGAGCACGCTGCAATACGTTAACGTAATTTGCGGGAAAGTTTGAAATACGAAAATGTAAAACTTCTGCTCATTAATTTTTTCTGACAAAAATCAGTCAGTAGGTCAACTTTCGCGAAACCCACGACATTATATACTTGATTTTTAATATTTTTTTCTTGATAAGTTTTTCGTTTGGACTAATGTTATTTAGAATTGTGATTTCAACCTTCTCATTGATGATTTTTGAACTTGAAGCTTTTGAATTGAAATTCATAATCATAAATTACATTAAACTTTCGAAAAATTGGCAAACACTCCAATATTTTTATGCAGTATTATACCGTTTTTGTTATTGAAATTACATATTTTCATGTAATAATTATTTAATTTGCTACTTTTCGCAAAACTCAAACTCAAAAGAGATATTCGAGTTAGAAGTTTCAACCAATCAGATTTATCAGATTTCAAACTTGAATATCTTTTTTGGTTTTGAATTTTGTGAAAAGTGGCAAAGGTCTTTTCTACTCAGAAAAATATGAAGAAAATTTGTTTAGAGTTTGGTCCATGGTTTTTATCCCCACTTGTCAAAAAAGTGCATTCATTGTTTAAATTTTTAACTTGAATAACTTTTTGATTTCGAGTTTTGTGAAAAATGGCAATGGAAAAATTGTCTTAGAATTGCACAAACTATTAATCTCTAAAATGTTGATTAGTGATTTTGAGACACACTGTATAGAACCTTATAAGAAAACGAAAATTTTTTCCAAAATAAATTTCTGTTACTTATTAGGTTTTTTATAAGGTGATGAATTTCAAAAAAACTGGAAATCTAATGTAAGAATTGTATAAGGTCACTTTATAAGAAATGAAATTCTTAAAATTTTTTTATTATTTTCATTCAAGAATCAAAAGAATCAAAATCATTGTGGTTCGAATGGTCTCAAAAATGTATTTCAAACTAATTTATTTGCTCATATAAGCTCAAAAAGTTAGACTCAATTTGAATTTTTGAATACGAAACAGGTTATAGAAGTATGAAAACTGGAAATGCGATAGTACTTTGATAGTACTAAAAATCGAAATATTTTTAAAAACAAGAAAATATGATAAATTGAGAGACTTCAAAAAATAATATTCATCTATCATTAATGATAACTACTCTGAATTCTGAGTAGAAATTTAAAAAATCGAAAATTTAAAAAATCCATCAAAGAAAAGAAAATCACATCCCAAAGTTAAAAATAAACAATACCATGTTCGAAATGTTCAATGAATCAGTAACGTAAATACCGTTTATACTTTATTACAATCGTCATAACCATCCCGAGAAAAAAGTGAGGTATTTCAGTTATTATGTAAAGAATGTAGACTTCATTTATGTAACAGGAAAATATTTGCAAGCGATGGAAGTGGCAAATTGCTGGATTAGTCATTGCTGAAGCATCTTTAGAAATCGGCTTATGAATGAACAGTGTAAGGCATCAGACTCGGCTATCTCCTGCCTCTCGCGAGCCTTTCTCTGAACTCGAGAATGGAATGCAGTTAAGGACCCTGCTTCGAGAGCGGAGCCTAACTATACATAAACTCGTGTACATTCACTATACCGGTTTAACATCCTGGCTTTCTCAGCCAATCGCCTCAAAAAAGACCTTGAGATTCCATACCCTCCCCCAGTTGAATCAAACCTTATTTCGGGACCAGCTACAATCGTTCAATTCCGTTCAATGAACGATAAAAAGGGCTTTGAAATTCACAGCTTCTTTTTTCCCACCAGATAAAGAAACACCAAGTCTTGTAGGAAAAGTTTTTCTTACCTTCCTCAAAATCTGTAATGAATTTTGTTGCTGCATTTTCCGAAGTTGAAATTTTTGGAAAAGAATAAGGGATTTAGGTCTAAAATGAAAACAAATCGTCATATTTTACAATAAATCGTGTTATTATTATTCTTTGAATATTTACAGATTATACTTATTTTATGATGATTTTTGTATGGTAATGGTCGCGGGGCATTGAACGTTGGTCTGCTGCGTTACTGACGCACGTTCTTTTTCGAGGGAAATCTTACAAGAACGTATATAACGTATATAACAAGTGTCCGAATTCGTTATATGTCGAAATTTCGCATGTCCCCAATGAAACTACATTCGCGAAAAAAATGTACGTGAAGTTTTGCGGTTTCTGGTAATCAATATTATTCGCAAACCTTACTCAACATGATTGGATGAAATTGGGGGTAAAAGTGATCTTTCCAAAATCAAGGTTTCGAATTCTTAGGTTAGGCCACTCCTTAAAAATTCGGGAATAGAATACGCGCTGCCAACCTGAAAATCCACCATCTTGTTTTCTGAAAGTTCACCTTGACCTTTGAAAAAAGAGCTAAATGAGTCGTGATGTATGTTCAACAGTTGGAAATGAGAACAAAACATCGATTCGTGACTATTTGTTGGAATTTGTTATAAACTAATACATTGCCTAATTAAATAAAGCTGGACGAGTTATAAATAAAAACGTACACTTCGAGGCACGCAAGTAACTCGCGAACTTGCGGAACTAAAAGTAATTTCAAAATAGCCAGCCCTGACTAAAAAACGCCTAGTAGAAATCTGTCACTCCATTGGTAGATTAATAACCCTTTCATCTCCATCTTGTTACGGCTTTATCTCAATCACATGTTGCTATTGAAGCGTGAGTTCTAGTTTCATAATTCCTAGTTGTACCCTAAAACCTTAAACGTAGATTCCTAGCTCATTGATTTTCGCGTTGAGGAATAGCTGGTTCCTTGGAACCCGGGAAAAGTCTTCTTATTTACAATCAAATAAATAATAGGACGATGTAAGTATGTCAGTCACTATTGCACAGGGTAATAATTATCGTTCAAGGGCACTTGCAGAACTAAAATGCAGTTTCATGTTTTCCAAATTCTTTTTATTAAAAATTTACCAAAATGTCAATTTAAAATGCTGTCAACGTCTTGTAACCACAACAGGGTATATCGAAACAAATGACTAGACTCAATGCTTCTTTCCAAATACTCGCGGCCTCAGGTACCTCCGCATAATCTACTATTCAACCCCCCCCCCCCACCCACGAAACGCTTATTTTTATCTCCCCTTTAAATCGAAACTCAAATAAAACGCGGAGAACGTGACGGTATGTACATACAAGAATTCAAGAAAGACCAAAGATCACCTTTGACCGGGCTTTAAACATGAGTCATGTCATATTTGATTTGGATCTATTCTTTTGCGAATGATAAAACAAAAAAGATGAATAAATTTGTTCAATTCGGTGCAAACTACTATGAAAAAAATGCTCGAACTGTCATTGTCACGGGCTCGCGGCACACGGCGCAACTTGTCATGCCAGGCGCGCACTTGACGCACGCGACAATATGCCCGCATGGCAAAAACACTACACCAAGTTCGTCGTTGTAGCAAATTTTGCACATCCTGGCGTCATCCAAGGGTTTACTCTCACCGGATTTCAGGTCGTCGAGACTGCCGTTGAAAGAGCCGGAGCCGCTGCTGAAGCCACTGTCGCACGAGCCGACCACCGAGGATGTCTGCGAGCTCGGTCCTGGTTTCACCTCCAGTGGTTCGCTACCAGCGTCGTCTTCTTTGACTTCAACCGCGGTCTCGATATTTTCCATTTTCTTCTGGATGAAGCTCGGCAAATTCATGCTCAACGCCTCCTGAAACAGGTAAGGACATTTTTTTTATTTTCCGGGAACGGGTTCCGCCTACTCGGTGATCTTGATTTGGACCCGAGATATTTTTAAAAACTACGAAATCGTTAGAATTTTTTTAGTTATATAGAGTTTCGGAGAACTAAAGAATTATTTGAAATATAAGAGATCTTGTTTGATATTGTTAAATACAAATTTAATGATATAAATATTTATTATATATTTATTGTTGTATATATCCCAGCCGGAATGTAATATTGCAGAAATTTGTATAATATTGCTGCAATGTATCAGTAATATTCTCTTTACAAGATTATATATGAAATGTTGCTATAAACCATAAACTAACCTCTCTTGACGGTGGCAAAATGTGTTGCCCGGTGACATTGTTGATGTACTCTTGGCCCTTGACCGTCAGCAAGTAGTAGCATTTTGAAAACCACTTGGCGTGCTGCGTCCAAGGATCATCACCAGGTTCCCAGTCTTTGAGTCCGCCGCCACAATAATAGCACGAGGTTTGGTCCCCCTTGCCTGTGTAGTAAAAGCCCGCGTCCGTGAGTTGCTCTTTGGTCTGAGGCATGGATTTGGGCCAGGATTCGAAGGTCTCTAATCTTGCGTGGTAGCTCGCGTACTCCGGATGCGCGGGTCCACGTGGTCTGCCGATACCCAGGATTCCGAGCCTCGCGGTGCTCGGCAATTGGATATCTTGGGGAACGTCCGAAACGGTGCTGGATCTGTACTCGAGGCCGTAGTTGCCACAGACGTCGTGACTCCTCGGCTGGGGCGTCGGTATCGTGTCGGGGTCGACGCCGATAGGTACATTGCCGCAGGGCACGCGGCGTATAAACCTGCAGCGCCCTGCCCAGCGCTGGTGGTCCACCATCGGATCGTCTCCTTCAACCCATCTTCAAACACGAAAACACGAGATCAACCAATTAGTATCGTTTACATGAAATTTAGTGATTATTATTATTTTATCCAACAAGGGGCCATCAACGATCGTTCAGAATGGTTCCCACATGAACGGCTCAATTTGGGATCCTAATTCTGGCTGACTGGGCAATTTACGTAAACCGTTTACCTGGTTTTTACACGATGTTTGCATGAAATTTACATGAATAGTTGAAGTATATTCTTAAGAACGCATGACCATGTAAAATTTACGTAAACATGTCCACAAGGAACACCACTTTCTTGACTTTTCAGTCAAAAGTATTTGGAAAACATACAACTCAAGTTCTAAACGTTGGAAATCAAAATTTTTAACCACATTCTCTAAATTCCGACTCACCTGCACACTTCTACTCTGCATTCGAAGCAGCGAACTTTGTCATCCTCCCCGGTATAGTAAAAACCAGCGGCTGCCAATTTCGCTGGCTCCATATAGGAAAGTGGCCAATTTACAAAACTCTGTAACCTAGATTCTTCAAATCGGTAATCGATCGTGTCGACTTCGTCGATCGAACGTCGAAATAACGTCGCCAGGGGTGGTGGTGGTGGACCGAGGATTGGGACTTGTTCCGGGGCCTTCAACGGTGGCAAAGACTCCCGGATGTCCCGGCGTTCGAGGATGCCTGTCATGCTTTTCTGTTTTTTCTTTGGTGGCTCGATTTTGATAGTGTCTTGTTTTCGAATTGGTCGCTGGACCTGCATCAACAAAACAAACAAACCCATGATACATAATTACAAAATTTATATTCTAAATACTTTCAACCAATCAAATTCGTTAAATTTTAGACTGAAATATCTTTTTTGATTTCGAGTTTTTTGAAAAGTGGCAAATTTTCAAAATAACAAATAGTTACTTTTCCATTGCCCTATTTCGTGATTTCGAAATGAATATCAGTATAACATGAGCGAACAAAAAAATTTTAAACGTGAAGGTTATTACAGATACTTTCTACGAGTGTTGAGGAATGGTCACGCTTTCTCTATTTCACTATTTTGGATACTCATTTGTTCCACTGTGTTAAAAGAATCGCAGCAAAAAAAAACTCTTAAGACTTTTTTCGCACTTTTACCCCACATTTGTTTCATCGATTTTTATTAATAAGACGTTTGTAATGAACAGACATAAGGGCAAGAAACACGAGCAAGGGACGATATAAAATTTATGACGGTATTCCTCGTGGAAAAAAGTTCACCCTCTTTTGAGCCCTTGCTATTCACAAGACAAAATTGTAGTTCACTTGAAAACTTAGTTATCCAAACGTTCAGCAACTTTTTCTCGTTAAAAATAGACAAACTTACAGCTCGTCAAATAAATGATTGACATTTAATCAAAAGCGAAAAAAATATGTATTTTTGACAAATGTTTCAAAGTTATAAAATCGTCTAAAAATTTATCCTTTATGGAAAGTCTTTAAGCGACGAAGTAGAGAGTTTTTTTATATAAGTCTTATATAAACGCATAGCTTTTGCAATTGCTTTTTTACATCGAGGCTGCTATCAAGGATTCTTGCCTATTGTTACTAAGTGTAACAGTCGTTTCAAGATAACCAAAGTTTTTCGTTTTGCAATCAAGTTGAAATAAACAACCAAAGTGATCGATTTTTCTTCTACGAATTGTTTTTATGACAATGATTCTTATGTAACAAATTTTTTACGGTTAAACAAAACTCATGGAAATTTCTGAACGCGATTTTCATATTTTCCAATTTTCTTTTTTGCACCTAAAATAGTAAATTATGAAACATTGTAACTAAGTTGTAAGTAACATTGCTGTAAGTAACTTTAGTAAGTAACTAATTGAATAGTAGAATTTGAAACTACTAATTTGGTTGGTAAAAATGTCATTAATCACATTATTAATACATTCACTAATTGTTTAGTCGTTTCAAAAATTTCACTAATTCAAACTGAGAGAGATTCGTTTAAATTTGTATTGCTTATCCGAAGGGAACTTGTTCTACGATTCACTGAAAATCAAATCATAAATTTTCCAATCGCGATCCCGGAAAAATCCGTCGTATACAGCCCAAGCTGCAACTTTAATACGATCCAAACTAAATCGATACGTGACATTACTTCCAAGGCTCGAATCGCGACAAATACGTCTCGAATGCGTCGTGCGCGTCACCGTTCCCGTGGTAATAATATTATTATTAAAAAAAAGAGAAAAGAAAAAAATCGAAGAAAAAAAAACATGCCACCCACACGGCGCTCGAGGTATCGGTTCCTATTATGACTCGCGAGACCAGCGACGATTTCCTTTAGAGTACGACCGCGATAATAACGATGATAAAGTGCATCAAACGTTACATACGCTCGTAAGGCGAGCCGGCGCAAGACTGTTACCACGCCTTCGACTCCCAACATCTACTTCTTTTACACACAACGGCCTTAATATTGGCAATTACTTTAATACTCTATTAATCACTTAATGACTTTAAGTTCCTGACTTAATTTTCCAGCGAGACAGAAGAGAAGCATTAATTTTAGACTAAGTTTTTAGCGTTTTGAAATTCGTTATTAGTTGCAGTATGATTATATGAAGAATTATAGCAATGAATAAAAATCAGCTGAGCAAGTATTTTTGATGTAACGATGATTTGCAGAAAATTACTGTTCAAAAAAGTTTCAATCAAGATAACATTGTGGGAAATAACGGGAAATAATATGCAACTTCTGACTGTATTCATTTGTTGTGCGATTTGTGGTAAATTATTCTAATTTTGTGCAAAGCACTTTTGTGCATATGCATAATCGTTGTTTTGATGTTATTATGTATTTAAAAGTCGACCTTATAAAATTCTTACAAAAATTTTTTCTTATAAAAAAGATGGACCGTTTTATAAAAAATTTTCCAATTTTATGAAAGTATTTTTTTTTATAAGTTTTTTATACATATAAATTTACTTCAATTAATTTTTTATAAAACAAATATTTGTTTAGATAACTAAAATAAATAAAATGAAATACTCTTTTCAAAATCCTTTTTTTTATTATAAAGATTCGTATCTTCGACGCCATAAAACTAACAATTCAAGAGAAACAGTTTCTAATATCCTTTTTTCATCAAATCCAAAACTATTAAACTCAAAATCTACAAGACGAATCAAGGACAGGGAGAGGTCGAAAATGCCGTAATTAAGGCTTGGAGAAACGAAAGCCAGTCATTCGTAAATCCTGGGATTCCGAGGAGGTAAATAAACGGGAGCGTCGCGTCTGGGACACGCTTTTTGCCACGGCTGTACGCATCGAAAATAAACACTGTACACAAGGGGCTTTTACTTTACCTACTTTCCGAATTCCCCGCCGGAAAATTTTTTTGCCCTTATTTATAGAGCGACGTACAAACGCGGCGCTGCTCGCACATTTTTCGTTTTTCGCTTCCTCGCGTGTATCAATGCACGTACGTTCGTTGCACGTCATATGTACCAAAGTATACATATATCTGTACAGACAGTGCGCCAGATTTAGATCGTGTACCGCCCATGGGTAGTGGAAAAAAATGGTCGTTTTACTAATTCAAGTGATTTCTAGAAACTACTGACAATTTTTAAACATTTTGAACTGCGATTCTGTATTTTCTGAATTAAAAAGCATTAATTTGATTAACAAAACTATGAACCACAGAAAATGAAATCTTAAAATTCATAAGTTATCAATCATAAAATCCCTCAAATATTTTTATTAATTATTATATAATTATTTATTATTAAATCATTATTTATATAACTGTTTTATAATAATAAATTTTTTTATGTTTAATAATACGATATTTTAATCTGATTGTTAAAAAAAGTAGGTAAATTTGTATTGCTAAGCTGGGAAGTTTGTATTGAAAAATGAAAAAACAATTATTTTGAATTTTATCTCTCGCATGAATGTTTAACACCTATTTTTTTCTTCGAATTACACTGAAAAATCAGAATAAAAGAGAAAAGCCGAAAATAAAAGAAAATTAGCCATTCTGTTTTTACAGTTAATGATCAATCCAAATTTTGAATATGTAAACATAAATTTACCTTCTTAATTTATAATTTTCTTTAGTTATATCAATTAAATGATTTATTGAAATGAAATGTTTAATAAACACACTCTTTATTAAAGAATGTTTTTTTTATCACTCAGGCAAGAATGCAATATTTTTGAAGGATTTGCACATTTTTTAGTAAAGTTTCAAACTAGATCTTTAATGCCAGGAAAAAATTCTATTTTTTCCAATTGTAAGTGCCTAAAAATGAAGTGAATTCTCTTTATTAATTTATAAATTTTAGAATAAAATTTAAATAAATGGAGTATTTATTGGGAGTAATGATGAATATAGACTGAAAATTACGGGCTATAAAAAAAACTGCTTATTCATTTTTGTCGACTATATAGCTAAAACATTTCATTAATTAAATGATTTTTTGAAATGAAATTCTAACAAACACACTCTTTATCAGAGAATTTTTTTTTTATCATTTAGGCAAGAATCTACTTTTTTTGAATAATTCGCTTATACGTAGAAAGGCTTAAGGGGGGAAATCTATGTAAACGGTCGAAAAATTGCCCATATTTGTAATTTTTTTTCAACAAGAAAAAGATTAACTGATCTTATTAATCTGTCGCTTAGTTTTTAAGCAATCACGCCCGCCGATTTAAAATCTGATTTCAGACCACTGATGAGTTACGGTGCAATATCTCCGCCATTTTTCAATTTTTTTATGGTAATTTTTTTAATTACCAATTCTACTTAAATAGTACATAATAAACATGAAAAAATTCAGTGACGATTGGCCATCTTTTTCTTGTTGAAAAAAAAAGAAATTAAAAATACGAGCAATTTTCGGCCGTTTACATAGATTTTCCCCCTTAAGCGCTTCTGTCCGTATATTTTTTTTCATCGAAATTGTTTATTAACATATTTATAATGTAAAATTAAAATTATTCCTTCGGTTAAATCGCCGGAAAACTTTCGAAAATCAACTGAAAGTTTTAAAACTCACGTTTTTTACAAACATAATAAAATATTTTGTATATTTCAACTATAATATCTTGATCATTTCGATTGATCATTTCGAATTCTGTAAAAAAAAAAACAGTAAATAAACAATATATACGCTCGTGATTAATCAAAAAAATTATTTTACGATGTTCGTGCGGAATTTTTTAGAAATAGATTATCTAGAATAAAATTTCGCATTTCGTGTAATGATAACATTGAAATTTATTTAAAATTACAGCAAACATGATTTATTACGTTTAAAATGAACTTAAAATTAATTCACAATCACCATT
>JAPYZL010198870.1:0-27137 GCA_030522825.1 Platygaster orseoliae | reverse complement strand
CTTGAAGGGAACTATGTTGAATAATAAAAACGAATTTTGACAAAAAAATGTGTTTTTCTTTGTTAGACCGGGGACTTATCAGCCAACCTGTTAGAGGTAAAATTTGAAATCTTGAAGATTCGCCAATATTTAAAAAATACCGATTTTTTACGTGCAAAGTTTGCGCCAATCTGATTGAATATATCACGTACCAAACTTTCCGGTTATTGATTAACAAGCACGCAATTTGCACTGATTGATCTCTGCGATGAGCCGAGAGAGTTGAATAATTGCATTTCGCTCAAACTCGCGATCGAGTATGCAGTTGGAAGCGGAAAATTTGAATTAACACAGAAATGCGGCGTCGCAAGAAAGTTAGTAATAGCGTATTCCCAAAAAACATGCAAGTTTTTCTCATATTTGTCATACCTTGTCGTTTGTATAGTAAAAATCAGCGGGTCTTCGATCTCAAGGTCCTCTTTTATTCATATGGGCTTATCAATAAAAGAGAAACTTAAAAAAGAAATCAACTAGAGTACAAAATTCGGAGATTATTCATGTATCAGAGTGCACTCGAGTCGATTCGACTGATTCTTTATTTTCTTTTTTTGCAAAATTAGTTGGTTAAAAAAAAAATGATTTTGTGATTTTTTGTGTTTTATGAGGAAATATTCTAGAAAAGAATGCCCAGTATTAGAAAAACACTTTGAATTTTTTTTGTTGGAAAAGAAAAATTTGGAAACAGTCGAATCCACCTGAACACAGCCAACTGAAGCGTCTCGACATTCTTGAAAGTTTCTGATTTAATAGTTAAATATAGAGAACATTTTGTCTAGAATTCATTCTTGTAACTTATTTTGAATTCGATTACCTTGATCTAAAAAAGATCTTAGCAAATCATCCTTATTTTGGAAAAATTTAGTTTTATTTCGAATAGAATCTTATTATTGTTGGAAACAATGATGACTTTTTTAGACAGGTTATATATGGACTTTAATAGACAATTTCATGTGCTATGTGTGAACTCTACTTTACACAATCTCGCAAATCTAACTTTCTCAATCTGAAACAGTTGAAATCCACTAGTTGAACATTCAAAAACGTTTGGCAACCAGTGAAAATCAACTGTTTTAGATTTTAAAAGTAAATTAACTACATTTTCAGAGAAATTTTCAACAATGCAAGATCGGGACGGTTCAGTTACAAGGTTGCGAACTTGGCGAAACTTGGATGAGAAAACGCAACGAAAATTAATGATGTTAATGACGCGCTGGTGCGTTATTTGCGTGTGATGTTTCGATGCTCTGTGGGTGACGCGAATTCGGCGAACGAGGCCAACTCAAAAGTGATAACAACGAGTAGAGGGTGCTATGAACAGACAGACACAAAGACACCGAGATAGGAGGAGAGTAGTTACCGCGAGCCTGACGTACTAGGCAGGTCGTTAAAGGTGACTTTTGGCTTGAGTTTCTTGTTGAGCCAGCCCTTGTCGTTGCTGGTCGGCGATGTGCCACCCTCGCTCGGCGATTGAGAAGGCGAGGGCCTCAATTTCGGCCGCAGCCAGTAAATTTGTTCGTCCACGTCGCCCGTCGACTCACCCTCCAAGCAGTCCGGGTTTACTCCTAAACATGACCCATGTACAAGTCAGAAAAATGTCAAATCAATATTTGTTGCTTTGTCATGTTGCAAACATTGTAGCAGCAAAAAGTGCATTGATGATTACGTCATTTTGCGATTCGGAAGTAAGTTGATGATGTTGCATTGATGACAATTTCATGCATCAAACAGAGTAACGCCTTTGTTGGCTCAAGAAATGCTCATTCAGAACACACTCACATGTAAATCGACGATATTAATACCCAGGTAAAAATTAGTAGATCTTTTGATATCTACATGAGATCTACTCTAGATTTAGTCAAGTAGATCTACAGAGATCCCAGATTTGGGTACATCTCCGTATATCTACGTAGATTTACATAGATTTATTTTAGTTAATGTATATTGCGAGAGATGAAAGATAGAGATCTACTAGTAAATATACGTAAAATTACAAAGATCTATCAGCAGATATATGAAAATGACCAAGATCAACAAATAGATCTATAAAGATCTTCATAGATCTACCAGAAGATACATAGAAATGACCAATATCAACAAATAGATCTATGAAGATCTTCGTAGATCTACCAACAGATCTACGAAGATATACGGAGACCTAGTAGTACATCTATAAGAATCTATGGTGATCTACGAGTAGATATACAGAGATCTACCTGTAGATCTATGTAAGTCTACGGTTATCTATTACAAAATCGAATGAGATATATAGACATCTATAGTAGATATATAAAGATCTCCTACAGATATCCAGAGATCTACTTAAGATCTCCAGATATCTACTCATTTTTAACTGGGTAGAGTTTAAATTAAATAATTCTTACCTTGCGACCGAGCTCTCCGATCCATTGAATTCTTCTGAATGACGCTCATGATGGTTTTCTTGGGCGAAGCTTCAGCGATCGCGTAAGTCCTTCCATTGCCAATAACGAGCAAAGGCGCGTTCGATCCTTCGTCATCGTCCCTCGATTTCGACATGAGGTCAACGTCGGTGACGAGTTTGACCGATCTCGCCGATCGCACGGTAGCCTTGCCAATCGTCACCCGCAGTTTGAAGACCCATTTTTGTTTGACGGTCAAAAACACCCAAAGTACCAGCCACAGGAACAGGTGCAAGGCCGTGGCGACGATGCACGCCAAAATCGCGCCGTCTAAACTTCCTCGGTAGACAACTGTGTAGTCGTGAATCAGCGGAGCGCTGCAAATCGCGATCGCCAGGAAAACGCAGAGCGCTGCGCAATGCGCGAAATATCCCCAATGATTGACGTTTCGGCTTCTTTTCGATACTATCACGCGACGTTCCTTCTCGCGATTCAAAAATGCGGCGAATCTGGACAGGGAATTCGGAAACGTATGAAATTTCGGAAATGGTCGAATAAAAATTGAATCTTATTTTAAGATGCAACGAAATCAAGGCATGACTTAAAATTCAAAAATTACATTAAATTTTGTTGATGTTTACGATTGATTTATTTAATGAGATTCATCATCATTTGAGGATATTGTTCTGATTCAAGACATATTTTAACAGTGACTGAATTAATGATGATATTTAAATTTAAAGTTATGCTTGAATTAAGTTAAATCTTAAAACAAGATTTAGCTGATTCAGCCAAAATCCAAGACACGAGTATCTCAAAATTTAGTGAGGATTTCATATTTGCTTCTACTGTCTTTTTGAATTTTATTTTATAGTATATTGATAAAAAAAATTGGCATAAAAATCTAACATTTAAGATAAAAATTTTTAACTAGGAGAATAATAACGGAAATGGAATCCACACTGAATTTTAAGACACACGTGTCTTAGGGTTTCACTACATTATAAAATTTGAATCTTATTTTGAGATTCAACAAAATGAAGGCACAACTTGAAATTCAAATATTAGCTTAAATTTATTTTATGTTCACAACTGATTTATTTATTAAAATTTCTGTCATCATTTGAGAAAATCATTCGTGATTTAAGACATGTCTTTTTCGTTCAAGATTTGCTTGCTTGAAAAAAAATCATAACAGTGACTTAATTTAAGACGATATTCAAATTTTAAGTCATGCTTGAATTTAGTTACATCTTTAAACAAGACTTAGCTAATTCTGCGAAAATCCAAGACACGTGTATCTTAAAACTTAGTGAGGATTTCATATTTGCTCCTACTGTCTTTTTGAATTTTATTTTATAGTGTATCGGTTAAAAAAAATGGCCATAAAAATCTAAGATTTAAGATAAAAATTTTTAACTAGGAGAATAATAACGGAAATGGAATCTACACTGAATTTTAAGACACACGTATCTCGGGGTTTCACTACACTATAAAATTTTAATCTTATTTTCAACAAAATCAACAAAATCAAGGCACGAATTGAAATTTAAATATTACTTTAAATTTTGTTTATGTTCACGATTGATTCATTTCATAAGATTAATCATCATTTAAGGAAATCATTCATGATTCAAGACATATCTTTTTCGTTCACGATTTGTTTGCTTGAAAACAAAATTTTAACAGTCACTAAATTTAAGATGATATTCAAATTTTAAGTCATGCTTGAATTTAGTTACATCTTTAAACAAGACTTAGCTAATTCAGCGAAAATCCAAGACACGTGTATCTTAAAATTTAGCGAGGATTTCATATTTGCTTCTACTGTCTTTTTGAATTTTATTTTATAGTATATTAATAAAAAAATAGTCATAAAAATCTAAAATTTAAGATAAAAATTTATAACTAGAAGAATAATAATGGAAATGGAATCCACACTGGATTTTAAGATACACGCGTCTCAGGTTTCACTACACTATAAAATATGAATCGTATTTTGAGATGTAACAAAATCAAGGCATGACTCAAAAATCAAATATTACTTTGAACTTTGTATATGTTCACGATTGGTTGATGTAATAAGATTAATTATTATTTAAGGAAATCATTCATGATTCAAGACATTTTTTTCGTTCACGATTTGCTTGCTTGAAAAAAAAATTTTAATAGTGATTAAATTTAAGATGATATTTAAGTTTTAAGTCATAGTTGAATTTAGTTACATCTTAAAACAAAATTTAGCTAATTCATCAAAAATCCAAGACACGTGTATCTTCAAATTTAGCGAGGATTTCATATTTGCTTCTACTGTCTTTTAAAATTTCACTTTATAGTATACTAGCTGACCCGGCGCGCTTCGCTGCGCAGTTTGGAAATAATATACAACTAAAATTAGAAAATTAAAAAAAAATCAGATATGTGAGAAAATTAAACATAAAAAATTAACTAAAATGAAATTAATCAAAAATTAAAAATTAACAATAACTTCATGATCAAAAATACACGGGGACAATAAAAAAAACAAAGTCTTTCGGAATTTACTTGAAACAAATATATTTTGTCTTTTGATGTCCTCATCCTCGGCGTTCAATGGACCTGAATTTTCGTAAAAAGTATATTCTATCTATATTCCTTGACTCAGGCAAGGGAGTATTCTACATCTTGAATTGCGATTTCTTCTAAGTAATATGTAATAATAAATACTGAACAATGAATTTCTTTTATTATAAACCACAAAAATTCTTTATTTATCTGGAAGAATCATAAATTGCCGATCAGCGCATTCGGTGCCAAGAAATGAAAAATTTTGGACTGTAGAAGCGATAAAATTTTTCAAAGACAGAGTATTGAACAAAACGTTCAATATTAAAATATGGACCAAAATGAATGAGACATATTACGTAAATTTAGAAGATTATGACTTGATGGAATGTATTGATGAATCCACTGTGGATAGTGGCCATGCTGTATACAAAGATTTCTTTGCCTCTTACTTTCCATTCATAAATAATCTTGAATTTATACCCTTGAATTAATAAAAAAATTTTGTGTGAAAATGTATTTAGTTTGAACTTTTTTATTAAAAAAAAAATATTTTTAATATGAGTATTATTGGGGAAAATTGATTAAAGGGTTCGATATATACAGATAATGCGTGGGTGAGTGCGTGGGTGGAGCTCAGACAGGACATGTATAGCTATAAACCATCTTTGGACTACGACGAATATGTTATGGAAGATTTCATTGAATTCGGTCAAGCGGTTCAAGAGTTATGAAATCACAAGGAAAGTGGCATTGATTTTTATATATATAGATTAATAAAAAAAATAATCATGAAAATCTAAAATTTAAGATAAAAATTTATAACTAGGAGAATAATAACGGAAATGGAATCTACACTGAATTTTAAGACACAGGTGTCTCAGGGTTTCACTACATTATAAAATTTGAATCTTATTTTGAGATGCAACAAAATCAAGGCACAACTTGAAATTAAATTACAAAAATTTAATTTATTTATCACAATTTTTGTCATCATTTGAGAAAATCATTCATGATTTAAGACATATCTTCTTGATTCAAGATTTGCTTGCTCGAAAATAAATTTTAACGGTGACTAAATTTAAGGTGATATTTGAATTTCAAGTTGTGCCTTAGTTTTGTTTCATTCTAAAATATGATTGAATTTTCTGAGTATTTCGGAATCGAATGAACTGTATTTTTTATGTACATATATTCTATCTTTGTATATTCTAATATTTGAATAATTTAGGAACAAAAAGTGATAGGCTAGGCATTTTTCGAAAAATCTACTTTCTTGCATTTTTGTTTTATTTCGAATAGTAGATTATACAGTGTTCAATTGGGAACTTGAGATTCCCTGTTGATGTCAATAAATGAAGCGGAATTTAATGTTGGATTTGCTGATGTTGATTATTTTCAATTTTTCAGTGTATAAAAATATCGCAGATAAAAAATCTTTGGAATTATATACACTTAAATGGAAATTATATACATTATTAATGAAAAATCTATGATTTTTTATGATATCTCTCGTGACTTTATACGCCGATTTTGTTCATAAAATTTAGATAAAAATAAAAGGTCAGAAATAAGGAATGGAAAATATTATTATCGTGGATTCAATTACTGAAAAATAGAAATTGATAAATCAGAAAAATTTGTGAATATGAAATTTTGAATTCATGAAAATCGATATTATGGCAGTTGATGATGAATCTAAACTTTTCGTACTTCAACACGAATGTTCTTTTATTATTTATGATTTTTCTGAATGACATAAATCGAATAACTTTTTTCAATTGAATGTATAAGTCACATATTTGATATTTATATTTTTTTAAAATTTGATTTTCTAACTATTCAGGCAAAAAATTTCTGTTTTAAGATGATTTCGATAATTTGCAGTGAAGTTCTAATCCAAAACCTTTGGATTTCAGAAACCAAATTGCAGAAATTTTATCAAAAATTATTTATAATAATCATAAACAGTAATGGCAACGAAAAATTTAAAATTTTAAGAATTCCCTATCTAAAATATTGATTAAACAAATGGTTATGCATAAAAAAATTTGATTTTTCAAGAGTTTAATCTTTTTCAAAGCTTTTGTTTGAAGTATTGCATCTTTCAGAAAGCTCTCAAAAATCTTTCTAAGAATTGTACTGAAAGTATTCCTAAATCTAAAATGTCCGCCGTAGTTGAAAAATTAAGGTTTCCAAAAACCTTCAAAAATCTTTTTGTAAACGTTTAGTAAATATTTTGATTGAAACGTTTCAGTTTAAAGCAATCAAAAATGTTCATACAATAACATTCATAAGAGAGCTATTTCGTTACCTTACATGAAGGTTTCAGCAATATTGCTATGAAATGTTTCATAAGAAGTGTTATAAACACATTTGTAACATCATGATAGAGACATTACCTACGAAAGCATACTGACAGCTTCTTGAAACATTGTCTGATTTTCAAAAAGCTTTCCTGCTGACTGGGTAATATAACAAAAACTGCACATTAAAATAGAGTATTGTAATAATTCCTATATTTTTCTCTCATTGTCAGTGCACTATGAAAAAACTCGTGCCAATTCAGAGTGAGCTTTCCCATTCAATGTTGCCAGAAAACGATCTTCGTGGCTTCATTGTCGCCTAACATTAGGCGGCAAGAAAGCGAGCGTTGCGTTTGATTGCGTGCAAAGTGTTTGGGTAGTCGACGAGTAAAGCCGATTAGAGCGATATTACGGGAAAACGCTCCTAGGAGCCGGCTCTTTCCAGCCGCCACTTGGGTACTTTGAGGCTTTTACCGCCCCATCGCTTCCAAGTGTATGAGAATTGCCGGCGAAAATCTCGATCGCGGGTCTGGATTCCGGAAAATGGGATTTTCCAATCGGGAAACTTACCTCCCGAAAGCGTACATGTACATGACCATGCTGGTGCAGAGGACCAAGAGGCTGGAGAGGCCGAAAAGTGCGAGCGTCACGTGGGGGTTTAGCACGAAGTACGAGTCCCCGAAGATGGTGTTTAAGGTGGTCGGGATCGTGATCGTGCGATGCCGCAGAAGTGGTAGAATCGCCAAAGGACCGACTACTTGAATCTGAAATAGAAAAGTGGAAGTGGAACTGATTATTAAGTGGGAATTTATCAAGCGAATTTGTTATTTTTACCTTGGAAGAAAAAATGAAATTGGGTATTAGAAAATAATCATATACAAGGAGAAAAATAACTTCATGTAAAGAATATAAGAATATTGTTTATGTGTATAATAATGTAAATAATTTAATTTATAAGACGCAGATGAAATTTATGTGAATTCATTTGTACGTATACAGGTCATGTACAATAGATTTTTTAAAACAATCAATTAGTTTATTTATATATTTAACGTTTACGCATCGTTGTATAAACTTTGAAGAGATATTGTCACTTTGTATTGATCGTTGTTATATCATAATATTAACTGAAAATCATCAAAAATGTTAATATCAAACTACGATGATGGCTTTCAAACTGTAATGTCAACGTTATATGTTCAGATGTATATCAATTTTCATTCTGTAAATAAGAATAAATAATGTTAAACCTATATGTTTTTTTTTTGCTGACTTCGGTCTTCGGAGCGAACAAAGTTAGTTAATTTATATTTAATTTTTAAATCAAGTTATTAACTAAACTAGTGAAAAATACTACAATTACCTTATACAAGACTGACAAGCCCGCGTAAGCAAGCAGACTTTGGGCCATATTGATGACCAATTGGAGGCTGAAAATGGTACCAAGCGCCTTGTTGCAGGCCCAAAAAACCGCGGGGTACCGCACGGAGTACACGCCCAAAGCCATCGCGTAATTCACGTACTCTAAAGTCACGGGCCCGTATTCTTCACCTTCTGTTGAAGCAGAAACCTCAATTATACCAATTACAGTAAATAAAAGTAAAATATTAATTAGAATATCTTGAAATAATGTACTGGATTAACCTAATCTCACGTTAACAATCCACTTGAATTACAAATGTGTCGTACAGCTTCTGGTAATAATAATGTGGTGAATAAAAAAAATTCTGGTAATAATAAAAAAATGTTGCTTATTCTCGAATTTGTTGCAAAACCCTGAAAATGTTGTGGTTTTTATCGTGATAAGAAATAAGATTAAAGTTTTTGTTATTCGCGATATTGCATAATAAACGCTCGAAGGATTGCAAATTGAAGTTTGTTTGTTATCAGACTATCGTGGGTCACGTTTCACTGCATTATTTCGATTTTATTCGATAATCGGATTACGCGTTTGGACGTTGATAGAAAAGTACTGGTTTTATTATTAATCCATTGCCAGCGCGTCGTATTTTGATCTGGTTTAAGGGGTTGGGGGGGAGGGAAGGGTTAATTATACATGGCTGAGGCATCCGGTGCATGTGAAAATTGGACAGTGTGATTTTTGACCGCATTTGTTTAGGCGGCTGGAATCGTGATCTTTTTACAAGATAAAGTGAATAGAACCGTAACACAATATAACGTGAATGACGTGAAATCTTTGGCGTTTTCACACATGAAGTGAATGTATTTTATCGTCAAAATTTCTGCTGTTTGTAAAATGATTTGTTAGTAAGTACTTCGAGATTGAATACAAAAATGAAACAAACGGAGTGAACAGCATATTGATATATGATATAGATAAGGCTACTCAATAAAAATTTGACTTATATTAAAAAAGTTTTGATTGATAATAATTTCTCTGAAAAACTGATTGATAGAAATGATAAAAAGAGAGTTCTCAATTATTTAAATAAAAATAGTAATAATTATCATATGACGTACCAATTTTTTAGCGTATGATGTATCGTTTTTTTAATATCATTTTGAATATATTGTATGATAAATGAATTTTGAATTAAAATGATTTTGAATAATATGCGGAATTCGTTAAAAGTTTTCAAATAAATTTATAAACATTTATTATTGAAATTTTTGAAAGATATTATTCATCAACTATATTTTCATCAATTTTTCGAATTATTATTGTTGATTATCTAATTTTGGTATTAATCTATCAAAATTGTATTAACTTATAATCGATTGTCATAGTTATTGACAAACGTTAATAATAATAATAATATTGATATCAATACAAACAATGAGTTAAGATAATTTTGAATGACAATAATTTTTACAAATATTTTATTGAATTTTTTTAAATAATTTATCAAGCGTATTATTTATATACATATAAAAATTTGTATATATATTTATACAATAGTATATTTATGTCATGATATACCAATTTTTTATTGTATAATGTATCATTTTTAAAAATAATTTTGAACATAGTTGTTGATGATAAATGAATTTTTAATTAGAATGATTTTGACTAATATGCAGAATTAGTTGATAATCTTCAAATCGATAAATTAACATTAATTTATGATTATTTTGAAAGATATTAATTATCAACTACATTTTCATGAACTTTTCCAATTATTTTTGATGATTCATTTATTTTGAAATAATTTATCAATGTAATTACATTAACTTTTAATCGATTGTCATAGTTATTGATAAATGTTGATAATAATTCCATTGATATTAATATCAACATGATTTCATGATAATTTTAAATTTAAAAAATTTTTGAATGTATTTTAAATAATTTTTTTACATAATTTTCTAGCGTATTATTTAAATACCCATAAAAATTCGTATATATGTGACGCGGGTTCTTAAACAAACCATAAATTGACGAAGAAAATAATTTACATGGGCTTAAATGGCAGTTCAACGCCTTCCACAGTGCACTGTGTAAACTTTCACTTTGGCCGAGAAGGTCCCTTTTGTCAGAGCGCGTCACATATATTTATAAAATAATAATTATATTTATGATATGATGTACTAATTTTTTAACGTATTACGTATTATTTTTTAAAATCAGTTTGAATTTATTTTATAATAAATGAATTTTGAATTATTATCCTTTTGACTTATATGCAGAATTCATGAATAATTTCAAAATAGATCAATTAAAAATAATTTATGATAATTTTGGAAGATTTTAATTATCAACTACATTTTCATAAACGTTTCTAATTATTATTGATGATTCATTTATTTTGAAATAATTAATCAATTTGTATATATTAACTTATAATCGATCGTTATAATTGTTGATAAATGTTGATATTAATTCCATAAATATCAATATCAACATTAGTAAATAATAATTTTGAATTTCAAAAATGTTTGAATATATTTTGATGAATTTTTTTACATTATTTTTAAGCGTATTCTTTGAATACTCATAAATACTTGTATATATATTTATAAAATAATATATTTATGACATGATTTACTAATTTTTTAACGTATAATATACTATTTTTCAAAATCATTCGAAAATATTTTTTTTAATAAAAGAATTTTTAATTATTATAATTTTACCTTATATGCAGAATTCGTTGATAATTTTAAAAACGATCAGGTAATAATAATTTATGATCGTTTCGAAAGATGATAATTATGACTTATATTTTCATTAATTTTTTCAATTATTGTTGATTAATAACTTATTTTTATAATAATTTATTTATATAATTGTATTAACTTATAATCGATTGCCATAGTTATTGAATAATGTTATCATTAATAATATTGATATCAACATAAACATTAATTTATGATAATTTTGAACGATAAAAATTTTTTGTATAATTTCTTTTGAATTTTTTACATTATTTTTAAAGCTTATTATTTAAATACATATAAAAACGTTTGTAAATATTTTTCAAATAATATATGTTTCTGATATGATGTACCAATCTTTTATTGTATAATGTAACATTTTTTTATATAATTTTGAATACATTCGGTAACAAATGAATTTTGATATATAAAAATTTTTCTTACTATCGCAAGAATTCGTTAATAATTTAAAAATATTTTCTAAAAATTTTCATATTAATGTATCGATTATGTTGATAATAATTTTATTATATTAATAATTAAAAAATTCCTACCAATATTTAATATTAATTTGTAATATTCTTAGTGACAATAATTTTTTTATATATTTAAATAATTTTTTTTTATTATAAGCGTACTGTTTATGATATGATGTACGTGAAAATAAGATGTAAACATGATGTACATGTAATAAAGTACGTGAAAACATTAATTAAGCAATTAGAAAATGACAAATCGCACGAAATAATAATGAAAAAATTAGCTTAGCTCTCATTTGCAGCATTTTTCTTAAATAAGTTGCTCACATTTCATGAAATTACGAGCTATATAAACTTGCATAGAAGTTTTATACAAGTTTCATAGAAATGTCTATGACGGTGACTTTACCAGAGGAAGTATCGAAAACCTCGCTTTTAATTATAAATATCGCTTTAAACCTTGATATTATAAAATTGGATCAGAGTGATCTTCAACTTTTTTCCTTTTATGAAAAACAATGTTCAAAAAGTTTACGATGTTGACAAATCACACGAAAAAATTTTTCTGAGATTTATCAAAAATTCTATGAAACCTTGAAAAACCAAATTCGATGAAGCCCTTACCAAGGAATTTTCCAAATATGTTTATACACTAGTGATTTTGATTCTTTTAAGAAATGGCAAAATTCTTATAACAATTAGAAATTTCTGATAAGAATTTTATTTCTCATAAGGTCGACCTTAAAAAATTCAAATAAGAAACAACCTTTTTTTCAAAACCAATGACATTTTTATAAGAAATTTCAAATTTTTTATGGGAAAATATATAAACTTTGTATATTTTTTTATGGACTGGAATTTTTATGGAAAAAACTTTTTGTACACATTTCTACTGGAAATAAAATTTTGTAAGAAAAGTTTTTATTTTAAGAATCCTAAAAGCTCGACTTTTTTTTTAAAACGATGAATTTCATCGTCGATGATTTATTGAATTTTTTTTGACAACGATTTTTAGGGGCTCCGCTGAATTTACTATTTTGAGCTTTTAAGTTATTGATGGCAAATCTAAGAAAACGAATTATCGTGTGATTTCTCAACGTTCTAAACTTTGTCAACATGAAAAAACACATAATTTGGTTGAATAGTTCGGGAAACATTGTTTTCATCTATTTGTTGGCTGACTTACTTGGCCGAGTTTCTGGGTTGAGTGCTTCGGGATGATCCAAATCGGAAATGCTGTTGAGACTGAGCGGCAAGCTGTGGGCTGACATGTTCCTGAAGCTCGGTTTTCTCGTCGACGTCGACGTCGTCGTCGTGGATCTCGCGGTGTTCCCTTTCTTCGATTTGTTTTTCACGGTGGTGCCTTTGGAATTGGCTCTGGCGATGGGTCGCATGGTCGTGGTGGTAGCAATCGTTCGGAGCTGGCTCCCGGCAATGCCAGACATCTCGTTATTATCCACTCTCGTCGTTATCTCCGACGTTATCCCATTTGACAGCTGAACGTAATCCTGTGAAGTGGGAGGTGGGCAAACATTTAACGACCCAACTTCTGACGAACTCAGTTTATTTTCTTCGAGAACAAACCCGATTGGGGTTGCTGATAAATGAAGTGAAAGGATAGGTTCTATCTGGATTATCTGGAATCTAGAGATTTTTGCAATAAAGAATTGTATTGTTGACCAGTCTGATAGATTATGATTTCTGTTATGTTATGTTTGTTATTATAAAATGAATCTTCTTAAGATTCATTTTATAGTCTGAAAAAACCAGAACAAATCTAGTGCAAAGTCACTGAATTTTCAAAAAATTTTCGACAGAGTTCCTACCGTTGCAGATGTCTCGGAAACGGATGTAGCAATCGCGCCTTTTTGAGCTGGGTCGTAAGGATTCGTCGAAGGGTGAAGCAACGTTGTGGAAAGTCGCGACTGATTTTGCTGCTTTTCTGTTCGCTTTTGGTGTTGCTTTGGTGTCACTTCCATGCTGTCGAATGTTCTGCAATATCGAGAAATTTTTTTTTGTTCATTGAATTTTCCACATCAGAAGGCATTGAAGTATGATATTTATTATTCAAGAAATTGTTTCATTCCTATTTCATGGAATTCTTACGTTAGTAGATAATCTAGGCTGGTTCTGGACCACTCTGAAGTTGTCATGTCAGTAATGTACTGCTAATGAGGCGAATACAATCGTTAGGTTTAATTACTATCGATAAAGCAGATTGCTCTGTCGGTAAAAAAAAGTGGTCTAGAACCGGCCTAGCTTATATACTCAATTTTTTTTCTAGAAACATTCATTCTAATGTATTGTTGTAGATAATAACTTTTTAATAGTTCGATTTCACGTTTGGCTTCCATGGAAATCCAGTGCAAACACTTACACATTTTTGATGACGGGGTTAGTGGAAACAGCGTCGTCCTCGAAGACATTTTCCGTGTTTTCCTCGCGGTATAGGGTGGAAGTCACGTATGAGCGGGGCGTTATGAGGCTCAGGTTGCTCGGGGGATTCATAAAGCCCAGGACCACCAGTCGATCGCGGTGTATCACGACCCAGTCGAGGTCCGTGCGCCATATCGCGTCTGCAACGTAAACGTAAAACGTGAATTATAGCTTTAATAACCACCAGGCTCAACACTATCAATCGCTGTCTTGTTATGACCATTCCGGTCCCTCGCTGTGCTCCTTTTACAACCTCATCGTGGATGCAGTAAACACGCTTCGTTGCGTGTAGCTACATAGTACGATATTGCGTTTGTTCTCAACTATTATTGCAACGTTTCATTGAAGTCGGGACGAAATTAGTTGAAAATGTTGGATTTTTGTCAGGGGAAATATGGGAAAATGTCTGGGAAAAGTACAGGGAGATAAATGGTTTGGTTACAGTAACCATTGATTAAGTGAAATATGGACCCACCAAAGTTATGGGCAATGCAACTAAAACTTGTGTTATAGCAACTAATGCTTAATTTTTATGACAGATACTTAGGTTGCAACAATTAATTATTTGATTATCATATCTAAAGTTTTGGTTGTACTATGAAAAACTTTGGTAGATTCATGTTTTCCTAATGAATGGTTGCTGTAATTAATAATTTTTCTCTGTGTGTATAACATTTACATTTATAAATGTTAAATGGAAAGTTTGTAGGTTTTGTAGAATTTTGGGGTCTTAAATATTCCATTTTACAATAAAAAATGGTTTATTTTTGGAAATTTCCTTGGAATTTAGAATACTAAAATTATGTAAACAAATATTCATTGTTAAAATAAAGTGATGAAGTATGTTAATTTATATTGACCAGTTAAAAATATTTTTGAAAAAAAATCAATTATTTCAAATTTTATCTTTTGTGAATTTCCGATGCTAATTTTTGAATCGAATTTATTAAAAAATGATAGTTTTTAAAAGCTGCCAAAAACAATAAATTTAACGATAATTATAGTTATGGATTCAAAGTGTGAAGAACAAAAATTTTGAAATTTTGCGTGAATATCGTTGAAATCAATATAATGATAATTAATCCTGATTCGAAGTTTTTATTACGTTATAACAATTATATTCTTTATTTATAATTTGCATTAATAATACCAATCACATTTTTTTGGAGTTAAAAAAATGTGTAAATAGCAATAGAATTTTTTTGCTTAGTTTTTGTCTTTCAAGCAAAAATGTGCTATTTCTAAATGATTTGCACATTTTTAAGTGAACTGTCAATCCAGAACTTTTATATGTTCAAACAACTGTATTTTTCTCAATTATTGTAACTACCTAAAAATTCAGTAAATTTATTATAATTATGCTAATTTATCATTCATTCTAATAACAAAACAGATTTCAAAATTATGAAGTTTCTTATTCAAAATATCAGGATCAAAAATTTTTTTGCATCAGAAACTCTTTTTTTTATTAAATAAATAAATACTTAAAGCTATTCCTTAATTTTTTTAGGCTATTATACTTTGCTGTGAATTCGATAAAAAAATTTTTATTTTACGCGTATTTATTCACAACAATTAAAAAAATGATTGCAGAAAAAATGTATCCATACATTAACCAAAATAAATAAAAATAAACGAAAATAATTTTTGATGCAAAGTATTGAAAATTTTGAAAATTTTGCATCTGAAATATCAAACTCACAATTTTTTTCATATTAAAATTTTCATTTTTCATTTAATAATTCCAAAATCATACTTTTCAAACATAATGTCATTTCTTGCCTTTCTTTTTGACTTTTATTTTGTATTAAATTCGTTCAAAAAAACCTTTATCAAAAATAATAAGATTTTGAATCCGTAATAAAAGATTTTCAAATATTCAATAAAAACAAAGCGTATTTTTTCATTTAAAAGTTTTTAAGTCACGATGTCGAATCTAAAAATTTATACAATATTGAGCTATTTATAAAATTTCGCGATCAGATTTTCAATTCAGAAATGAAAAATAAAACTTTTTTTTTTGCGAAATGCAATAAATTGCAGTAAATACAGTAAAATACTCGATAAACCAATATATTTTCGATACAAATTTGAAGTGTAGTATTTTGATCGAAATTAGAGTTAAACCATAATTTCCTAATTAAACATTCGGTCCCTGTAAGAACTAGCACAAAAAAAATCATTTAAAATTTTTCCTAGCTTCAAGATAATTAAAAACTCTCTTGATGAAATTTAAATGTAGGTTAATTACGTACTTAGAAACAACATCCTTCATCATTCCACATTTTTCCTTTGCTTTAATCTCTATATAAACAGTGGAACAACTGTAAACCAGGGATACAAGTGCAGCCGTAGATTACGTTACGTTTCAACCACTCGTTAAAAAGACTTCAACAACGCCATTTGACTTATTTGAATATTCCATAGTGGATTTTCCTAATTAGTTGAGTTCACTCGTCGGAAAGTCAAGAACTCCATGCAAAAACGAATTTTTCGTTAGTGTATCAATTTTTGTGAAAACTGATGAAAAAAGCATTTTTACATCGCACTCGGAGCTTTTACCAATGATTTAATGTCCTTATCGTTTCGTATGAAAAAATTCATGCATATTTATGCGCAACGAGGTGGTTTTTAATGGTATCAAACGATGTTTGCGATCCTTTTTCCCGTTTTTTAACTCGAAATCCTTTTTCCCCTATGGCAAATATTTTACGTGGAGTTTTACATGCATATTCAAGTGCGATGATGAATACTTTTTCAGAATTCAACTTTTCTTTCGGCAATGGTTAATTCAGATATATTTAAATCCAACGTTTTGTTGATTATTGTTGCATAAAATGTTTTTAAAAGTGATGCAAGCCAATCATACAAAATACATTTACTGAAATTTCCAAATAATTCCTAATTTTTTGAAAGAAAACATTTTTGTTAGACTCATTTAAACATTTGGGAACTGACATTATTTATAACTATTGATAAATGTTGCTGTGGATATTTTCCATGCATTATAAACGGGAATAGTAGAGAATAGTAATTGAAGATAACGTGCAAGCTTTCAAGAACCGTATTCCGAGAGAGAATAATCACTGCATGTAACGTATAGCAGTAGTAGAAACCGTAATAGTCGGACCGAAGTCAGAGAGCAAGTAGTAATAGTCGATACTGATCAGGCCAAAACCATCACTTTGTTGCATTCAAGATTGAACGCTTTGCCATTCACGAAGTAATTGAGTTGAAAATCACCTGCATTTTGCATCGATCGATGATTGAATTACTGCACCTCACGGGTTTTGGAAATTAATATTCATTGCTGTGTATATTTGTATGACATCGTGATTTTGAGAATATTTTTTAATTATCGAAAGAATCTTTATGGGAAAGTGCTTTTGTAGATTTGAAGTTCTTCATTATTTTTCTTGTTCTTGAGTTTGTTATTTTGAGCTTAAGGAATGAAGTAAAGTGTGGTTTTTGAAATGTGAAGTTCAAAGAGAAACTTTGAAACATAAAAATGAAACAACTTTTTCAACTTCAATAACTTCAATAATTTCAAAATAATACTTAAAAATGATGATGCTTCTTCAAAACATTTATTTCTGAACATTTTTCCGAACATTTTTTGTTAAAACTAAAAAATAAACTTTTTTTATCATGCAAAAAATAATACATTGGTTTCTTATGTAAAAATACAGTCATTTTTCATTTTTTTGCGTGATGGAAAAAAAGTTCATTTACAGTTGGAAAATGTAAAAAATAGTGAAAAGGGGTGTAACACAAAATATATTTTGAAAGAGTTGTATGGAAAATTTTTTCGTCGATCTGAAATTTGAATTCTTACTCTTGTTTGAGGCATCGGGCATTTTTAATTTTTGAAGTATCAAATTTCGGATTTCTAAATAAAAGTGTCACGTGATTTTTGATATGTGAAGTTGAAAACGTTTTCATACTTTTATATTTTTAAGTTTGCATCTTTTTTTTGCATATGTAGAAACGCTCTCATTATTTATTATTTTTTCATGATAAAAAAAGTTAATTTGCAGTTGGAAAGTGTATAAAAATTATTGAAAGGGGATTGGAAAAAGTTTTATAGAAAAATATCTCTGTGGATCCTCAATTTCAAAACTTTTCACTGAATCGAAGTATATGAATATCTGTTTTTTTTTTGACATTTTTATTTTCCGAATTGAAGTGTATGTGACTTTTGCACAATGTGGAGTTCAAAAAATTTTCATTTTTATATTTTAAGCTTACGAATCTTCAAAATAAAATTAAAATTGTATTTTAAAATTTTTATTTCTAAATAAAATGAAAATTTTATTTAAAAGTTTTTATTTCTAAATAAAATTAAAATTGTATTTAAAAATTTTCATTTCTAAATAAAATTAAAATTGTATTTAAAAGTTTTTATTTGTAAATAAAATAAAAATTGTATTTTAAAATTTTTATTTCTAAATAAAATCAAAATTTTATTTTAAAATTTTTATTTCTAAATAAAATTGAAATTGTATTTTAAAGTTTTTATTTCTAAATAAAATTAAAAATGTATTTTAAAGTTATTATTTCTAAATAAAATTAAAATTGTATTTTAAAACTTTTATTTCTAAATAAAATTAAAATTGTATTTTAAAATTTTTATTTCTAAATAAAATTGAAATTGTATTTTAATTTTTATTTCTAAATAGAATTAGAATTGTATTTTAAAATTTTTATTTCTAAATAAAATTAAAATTGTACTCAAAAATTTTTATTTCAAAATAAAATTAGCATTGTATTTTCAAATTTCTATTTCTGAATAAAATTAAAATTGTATTTTAAAATTTTTCTTTCTAAAATTGATAATTGTTATATTGAAATAAAATTAAACATTTTTATTTTGAAATGAAATTAAAAATTTTTATTTTCAAATAAAACTAAAAAATGTATAATCAAAATAGACATATCCTTAATATTTTAAAATAATGCAAATTTTAAAATTACTTATCTTTCAAACTTACGTATCTTGATCATTGATGCAAAAATATTCTAAATATTTCTTATTTTCATTGCTTGAACTTTAAGTTTTATTTTGTTAGACATTGACGATTTGTATTTGATTCATAAAATCGTTTATATTGTAGTATCTCGTAAATTTTTTCGAAATAAGAATTTTTTAATTATACACATTTTTGTTTGTCTAAAAAAGTGAATGTAAAGTTTTCAAATTTCTACTTTTGCGACATAGAATTTTCATTTTTCCGTTCTTCAAGTACTGCATTGCTTAATTTGAAAAAATAAAAATTCACAACTTTGTTTGACTTTTTGAAATTTTGTTTCACAACCAAAATTCAACGTTCAAGGTTTTGTTATACTCAATATTTGTTCAAAGTTTATTTATATACTTACTTTCAACAATCATTTTTTTTTATTTTGCAATGTCACAATATAAAGACAGTCATTTTCTATTTTTATAATTTTCATCTTCATATCCTCAAACTTTTTTGTATTTGAATTTCCAAACTTATCAAAAAACACAAACCATGATTATTAAACCCATCTTTTTACTCACACATTTTTATTTTCCCTAAATAACGTTAAACCCAGTTTCCAAATTCATTCCTATAATCTCTTACAAAGTTGTAATAACTTTTTTCCACATAAAAAAATATCCCTTGAATCAAAAACCTCTGATTTCTTTAAAAAATAAATCCACATCCCGCGAATTCATCTTTCAAAACGTGACGTTGCAAACAAAGTTCTTTCATTTCACGCTGAGAGTTGCCTGCGTTTAAATTGGTTTTGTTACTCTCCGATGTCTATTTACAGCGCGTTATATTCCTGCAACTTTTTCACCGAAAAAAAGGTTCTATTTTTCGCCCGTCGGGCAAGATCCAGTTTTAACAGTTTCAACTCGAACCCGAACGCTCGGGCTAAATCGCACGTAACCAGATTAGGCGCGAAATGAGCTGCTGCATAGTTTAGTCGAGCGTATGCGCGTTCCTGGACGCCGTCATTTTATGTAAACTGATTACCTGTTAACCCGATTCAGTTCCACGCGCCCGGAAAAGTGCGGCTGCAATCAGCCTCGGATAACGCGCCCTAACCGAAAATTGGATGCGAGGCAAACAAATCCTGACACTTTGATTTTGAAATTCACAGCGTGATCATTGTACAGTACCCAAATCTAACAATGGAAATTAGGCTTGTAGGCAGTTTTCCCGTAGGAAAACGTTCCATAGAATTTCCATAGAAGTTCAATAAGTAAATGGAAAATTTATTTCCATTTATTTTCCATAAATTTTCCATAGATGGGTCTGAATGGAAATTTTTTTCCATAAAGATGATAAATGGAAAATTTTTTCCATACGTTTTCCATTCGTACATAAGTCCGAATGAAAATTTTTTTCATTGAGCTGATGAATGAAAAAAATTTTCCATACGTTTTGCATTGGTAATTCCAAAAGGAAATTTTTTCCACCAAGCTGATAAATGGAAAATTTTTTTTATCAATTTCTTATCAATTGAAACGAATGGAACATTTTTTTTCCATTGAAGTGATCTATGAGAGAAATTTTATACACATTTTTTGGATGGAATCATATGGAAATGCAATAGAAATCTTATGGAAAGCGGATGAAAATTGTATGTGAATGAATGGAAATCTTATGAAAATGCAATGGAAATCTTATGGAAAGTGTATGGAAACTGTATGTGAATGAATGGAAATCTTATGGAAATGCAATGGAAATCCTATAGAAAGTGACTGAAAATTGTGTGTGCATGAATGGAAATGTAATGGATACTCAATGGAAAACCAAGGGAAAAGTTAAATGGAAAAATTTCTATAGGCAAAAAAACTATAGACTTTTTCATTCGAAAATTCAATGGAAATTCTAATGGAAATTTCAATGGAAATTCTTATGGAAATTTCAATGGAAATTCTATAGAACGTTATCCTACGAGTTTAGAGGTTCAATTCCCTCCCAAAGTTCAGAGAAATTTTAGTAATAGTTCATGGACGGAAAAAAGAATGTGGTTATCACAACCTTATAAATAGTAACATTTGCTCAAACTATTTTCATGGTGTAGACAACCTCATTTGTTAGTGCAACGACATAAAAAGTTACTGCAATTTTTGCGAAGCTTGTAGTAACTTTAAATGTGATTGCACCAACCACAAGTGAGGTTGTCTACGCCATGAAAATAGTTGGGGTAAATGTTACTATTTATTTGTGAGAACTATATTGTTTTTTTCGTATGCTTAAATAGAAAGAAATAGAATAATAAATCATATAAATAAAGTTTCTAAAAAGTGATGCGTTGGAAAAAAATTATTGATGAATAATGAAATTAGTAGGAGTAACTGAAAAGTACTTACTGAAATCTAGAGGACATAAAAAGTAGTTCTATATAAGTGTTAAAGTTGAGCACAATTTTTTATTTACGAAATCAGAAATAATAATAATTTTAGCACAAGAAAAATTTTTTCTTTAACAAAATTCTAATCGTGAATCTTTGGATATGATAAAGTGGAAAAAAATAATTTGAAGAATCGTTTCAACGCAGTGAATCATAAAGAAAAATTAGAATCTACGAGAATGGTGAATATCTGAAAAATTTTTCAACTCTGAAGCATCAAATTCTGGAAGTCTACATATCAATTGGTGAAAATATGAGATGATTTTTAGAATCATACAAAGATTGTCAAAAACTACTGAAAGTAGTAGAAATCTATGAAATAATTGTTTTCTAAAAAATAAAAAAATAATAATCCTTAATTTCGAGTTCTAGAGCATCAAAATCTAAAAAATGTATAATCTATAAAAATACTAGAAAATACTGCAAAACATAAAAAATACGAAAATACAAGAAATCTGTAAGACTCTCAAAATTTATGTAGATGTAAGTTTTCTAGAAAATGTGGAATAAACCGATAAAAATTTGAATTTCGGATCATGAAATTCTAGAAATCTATAAAGCAATTTACAAAAATACTAGAAATTTATCAAAATACCAAAAAATTTTATGAATACAAAAAAATGTAAGAAATACTAGAAATATTTTAATACTCAAGAACTATGTAGATTTTTTTTCTCAAAAATTTATGAAACTGTGATTTCTGAAGCATATAGTTCTTGAATTCTATATAAATAGAAATCCATAAACATACCAGAAAATTCCTCATATTGTATACATACAAAAAACCAAAAAATATTTGAAATCCTTATAATGTTTATTGTTTTCTAAAATATCAAATAAAATACTCGAAACTATTGAAAGTTTTAATAATAAAGCATCGAATTCAAGACATCTCTGAAGCGATTTATAGAAATGCTAGAAATCTTTGAAAATACTAGAAAGTCCTACGAAATTGAATAAAAAGTATACAATTTAGAAGTATATTAATTATAATTTAATAATCTTTTGTATAAATAATTAAATAAATAAATATAAATAATTAAAGTTCAATGCTTAAACTATAATCATTACAATATAATAATAAATAACAAAATAATTAAAATGTAATAAAAAATATACATACCTACAATATAAAAGTTCTACAAATTCGTAAAGTATTTAAAAATTCTATGGATATTATTTAAAAACGAAATCGTTAAAATACTTGAAATTCTCAGAACTTCATTCTAGGAAGCATTATAGAAATCTATAGCAATATAAAAAAATCCTTGAACTTATATAAAAAATAAAGGAACATGAAAAATACAAAAATTCATAAAAAAAAGAAATCCAAACTTTAGTGACTCAAAAATCACGAAAATCGAATACCATTATATCAAATACAAACATGAAAAATGTGCGATTCTGGACTCCAAAAGTTGCATAACTTCAACATTTCAAAGTTCAAAAATTCAAAAAATCGTGCTCCCAAAACCAGATTATCAAAGATTCAAAATAACATATTCTCAGAGGAAATATATCGTATAAAAACTCCTCCCGGAAAATTTTTTGTCCATGCCACCGACGAGATTGAAAATTTCAATGTTTTTATGCTTAAATTAATTAGCATAAATCGGTAATCTTTTTTTGCGAAAAAAAGTGTTTTTTGAAAATTATGTCGAAAACACGCGGGACGTGTTTCAAACAAAGATGTTTCACGAAATCCTAAATTTCTCTTCATTACATTCTGATTTATTCCAACATAAGATCCGGAATCATCAAAAAAACTACCCAGCCAATTTGCAAATGGATCTCGAATGTTCTTTCAAGCAAACGCAAGTGGCGAACGGTCGTGGCACGAAAAGTTCTCAGGGAATGGAAAATCAGCCGATGAAGATGTAATGGATTTTTGATCGAACAAAGAAAATGGGAAATAGAACTTGGAATAGATGGAAAATGCAAAATAGAAGGTGAAAGTTACTGCTATCCGAGCTCGGGCGTATCGTGAATTGAATTTGTCTCTCGCGGGGAACAAATTTCATGCTTTCAATCGATGTTGGCTGTTTATCGAGGATTTTTTTTTTACTTTTGGACTGTCAGCGCAAAAATAGAATAACAGGAAAAAATCACAGCGTAGAGTAAAAGTCAAAACTAGAATAAATTTATTATAAAAACGTTCCATGTCAATGTAAGTTTTTTTTGTTACTAGTGGTAAATATAGCAGATTTGCACTGTGTTTTCAAATTGATCAATATGTATACAGTTTATACAGTCGAAGCGGATCGTTCGTGCTCTCACCTGGCCGATCAATACTGTCGGCTATTTTCTCGTTTTATCTCGTGCACGAGTATGTATATATATATATATATACAGCAACAGCAGATACTTTACTTTCCAGTACCGTTGCTTCTAATTCACACTAGCTCGGAAATTTACGGCACGGCATTTTACCCGTCTCCATTTACTCGTGATATTCCAGGGGTTTGATGCTTCGTTTTGTTTTGTTTCGTTGTTACGCGAAAAGTGCCGATGTGCACTCCTTGAGAAAATGAGGCTAGTTTCCTCCTTATCCTCCCCCATATCCAATTTCTGAGAAGTTTCATAATAATCAAACTTCACAGGCTTTAAGTTTTTTTGTATGATTTCGCAGGTTTTTTTATTGTTTTGAAAGTTATTTAAACTAAGTTGCACGTGAAATTTTCATGTAAAACAGGTCATTGAAATATACAATTGGAAAAACAAAATTCTCATTAAAAGACTAGGAAAAAACCTACGAAAATATTTTTAAAATATAAACTCTGCATGAAATCACCCTTATTCGTCCTCTTAGAAACGGCTAACGTGTTTCCAACTTCTACCATAATCTCTTGTTTTCTGTGCTTCTCTATGGCGAATGTTGGTACTTGGATATTATGGGTCTTTTAAAGTGGCACTCGGCTCTTCTCAACAACTCTTAGTCCATGCTCGTCTTATATCACGAGCGTTATCATCAAAGTGTTCCCGGCAGAGCGCACTGGGATATTGCACTTCATATGCATATATATTGTGTTTGCATGCCACGAGCACAGATTACAACAATTACCTTCCAATGGATTTTCTGACGTTGGAAGAGTCATTTTGCGAGAACGCATAAACGACTATTTTATTTGGTACTCTGAGAAATGATTGAACATATGGTGGAAAAGATAATCAAATCATTTATCCTTTCAAATAAATCACAACTTCAATTTTCTGATGAGCTCTTTTTTTGTGATTTCCCAGTTCTCTAAATTTAGTTTCATGATTATTTTGATAGTTAATTCTTCAGATTACAATTTTTTTTCCAGAGAAATTGTATGCAAGTCCTCGCTTGCTTGTTTTACGAGTAGTCTATTCCCAGCTGTCCCATGAATCACACCAGGGACGTATATCCAAAGGGAATTATAGTCCCAACGACCATTTCGAAGGCCATTAAAAATTATTGCCCCGACAACGTATCAAAACCTTGTACTCTTTTCCTCACATTTCGAGCGGAACTTGGATATACCTAAAAATCGCAGGTTTCAAAATAGTCGATCTCTGTTCTTGTTTTTAATGATAATGTATTGGATAAGATTTTCTATTCCTAAAGTAGTAGTGGCGTAGGCAGAAAAAATTTTCGAAAGGAGTTTTTTGGGAAGATATATTACCTTCGATAATTTATAGTTTTTTTTAATTTTAGTATTTTTCATGTTTTCTTAGTATTTATATAACTTAAAGGTTTTTTTTAATATTGCTATGGATTTTCATAAAGCTTCTCACAATGCAATGCTTTCATAATCAAAGTTCTAAGAATTTCCAACATTTTTATAATTTTGTTTTCGTATATTATTCACACAGTTTTTAGGTATTTTGTAAATTAAAAAAATTTTTATGTTGTATGTAATTGATGAAATTTTATAATATTATCTAGTATTTTTAAAAATTTCTAGCATTTCTATGAATCACTTTATAGATGTCTAGAATTCGATACTAAATTATTGAGAATTTCAATAATGTTTTACAAAACGTTATATATTATAGAGATTTAAAATGCTGTTTTTTTTTGTATTTTTGTATCATTCATACAATGTGAAGAATTTTCTGGTACATAAATAACTTAAATAAAAAAATCAATAAAATAAAAAATAAAATAATAAATGAATTAATACATAGTGAATGAATAAATAAAAAATTAATTAATTAAAAAAAATTAGATAAATGAATGAATACAAAAAATAAAATATAAAAAAATAAATAAAAAATAAATAAAATAACTAAAAAAAACTATTTTCTGGTATATAAATAACCATAAATAACTGGTATATTTATGGATTTCTGAATAGATTTCGAGAATAATGTGCTCTAAGAATCAAAGTTTCATAAATTTTTGATAAAAAAAAAATCTACATAGTTGATAAGTATTAACTAATTTCTAGTATTTTTCACATTTTTTTAGTATTTATGCTGAGACTTTTATTGTATTTTGATAGATTTATAGTATTTTTGTAGTTTGCTATATTGATTTTTATATATTGATGATCTAGAATTTAAATTACCAATGGTTTTCAGTAGTTCTATACTTTCTAGAAAAATTACATCTATATAGATTTTGAGGGTTTTACAGATTCCTTGTATTTTAATATTTTTTGAGATATCAAAGCGTTTTCTTGTATTTTTATAAATTTCTAGTATTTTTCTATAGAATGTTCGCTACATTTTGCAGAGTTTTATACTCTAGACTTCGAAGCTTTATTTTGTAAAAAACAGCTCTTTCGTAGATTTCTTTTACTTTTAGTAGTTTTTTACAATTTTTGTACGATTTGAAAGATTTTCTGGTATTTTTATGGATTTATATGTAGATTTGTAAAATTTGATTGTTCAATGTTTAAATCATTTTCAGATATTTAGTATTTTCATAGATTTTAATTTTTCTTAATATTTTTCTACGTTGAAACAATTTTTTTTATTTCTTATTTTTACGTAATCACAGCCAAATATTTATGGTAAGAATTTTCTCAAAGAAAAAATTCCTCTTGAACCACTATTTTTGTGATTTTTGAGTTCGTGAAATAAAATTTTTCTTTTTCAACTGAGAGCACTTATATAAAACTACTAGTTAAGTTCATACTTAAATAAGTAAATTCTCGATGACTCCTTCTTATTTTATATTTTTTAATAATATTTTGACCTATCATGTTTGATGATTTCTTTGTAATATAAATCATTATCCTCTTTTCTGCCTTTGCAAAAAAAAAAAAAAATAAAAATAAATTTATCTTAATTTTAGGAGGGGTTCAAAACCCTAAAACGCCCTTTCTGCTTCTACACTTGTAAAATGAGATTGTGATGTGAAAGTTATGTAAATCATGTATCAGGTTGTCGGAAAAGTTCGTAGAGAAATCGATAGACATTTTATGGTTTTTATTTTCTTTATTAAAGTTTATTTTCAATTTACAATATAATCATCA
>JAPYZL010198758.1:0-10831 GCA_030522825.1 Platygaster orseoliae | reverse complement strand
TCAAGCCAGTGCTGCCACTAGCAAAACAAAACAAACAAAAGTCAAAATTAAATTCGCGATTTTCCCCAATCGCGCGACTTTTTTGACTGAAAAAGCAGAGAGTTTTCCATTTTTGTTTGTAATACGTTCTATTCGCGCACTTAATTCGTCCAATTTTTCGATTTTTAACACTTTTGTCTTGTCTTGTCACTCCCGACTTGTCACTCCCGACACTTTTATTTATTTATTTAAACAATTTCCTTCAAATTTTCACGTTTTCCCCACATTACATTATTTTTCTCTAATCGAAATAGACCGTTTTTGAAAAAACATTTTTTTTTTTAAAGGCCTTTTTCGCTATAGGAACTAAACTACATATTTACCGTTTTCTCTCATATACATGCAAAACGAGTTTTGGAAACTTTTTCGGAATACGTGCAGTGAAAAATAAGAATCATTTTCTAGCAACAGCAAAACAAGTGAAGATACGATACCGGATTCCACTTGGAACACAATGAAAAATGTAATAATGTTTTACAACACGAATATTGTACTGCGTATTTGTATTTGGAAAACCGTAACGTTTGGTTTTATTTGGATACTGTAGATAAAGTTTTAAGATGGATCAATGCTTTGTTCAACTTGAAACGTAACCGGAATCGCTGATTAAAAAAATTGGAAAATGGGCCTGACAAACGTTTTGTTGATGAGCCAAATCGCGGGCTATGTTGTCGCTCTCATTTTGTCGCTGTGTATTTTCGTGCCGATGGGACTTCATCGAGCAGAATTTCAGTAAGTTTTTTTCTACGCGTTTCATGACAGTTAAGTGTACATGGATTATTTTGAAAAATTATTAGAAAAATGTTTTTTTTTATTTGAAATGAAATGATCATTCCAGTTTATAACATCAACAAATTTATGTGCCTGAAGTTCTAAACGTTCATGTAATAAATGAATACGAAAAAAAATTTAATTTTTTCCCACCATTAATTGAAATAAACGATAATGAAAAATGTTAAATAATATTTGTTAAATATTAATAATTATGAAGTAATTTAATTACTTGGGATGATAGAACAATTTTTTTCATTTTTTCATTTATTTTCAAACGTTTGGAACTTCATAGATATACAAATTTAGAAAAATCGCAATACATAAATACTTTGAAAGTCAAACCAGTTTTTATTCATAAAAATTCTTGATTTATTTGAAAAAGAAATATGTAACAGAATTTTATTATTTAAAATATATGCGCATAGAACTGTTGAAAATTTTTAATTTGTTATTACATCACATTTTCTAGATCTATAACAAGGTTTTGTTTTTTAAAGAAATAGATAGTATTTTACTAATATTAATATGTTATTTTATTTAACAAAAATTTTAAAATCTAATTATATGATGTACATGAAGTTCCGAACATTTAAATCAAACGAATAACTAAAATTTATGAATTCTCAGGAAAAAAAACTTTTCAGATTCTTTCTAGGACTTTTAAATCAGAACAGCCAAGCTTTATAATCCTCAAAAAAATATTCAACACAATCTTCTCCATGACGAAAAATCAGAAATTAATATATTTTTTCTTTTTGTTTAATTTTGTACATTTGGAACTTCAGGTACGTATTATTTGCAGACCTTTTTTTTAACTGATGTTTGAAAAAATTGAAAGTTTTGAAATTTGAAAACAATGAAATGAGTATTAGGAGATTACAATATTTCATAATTTTGGTAAATCGAGAATTGCTATGCATTTACAGATTTTTAACACAAATGTAAGAATTCAGTTTTTTAATAGTTTTGAAATTTCCCATTAAGGCTTGAAGTCAGTAAATGTAAAAATGATGCAAAATTCGGAATGAAAATTATATATTTTCTCAAAAGAATTTTTAATGCCGATAAAAAATTAAAGTTGTTAAAATGAGTAATAGAATTACAGAGCTAAAAAAATCTGCATGTTTTTATGAACTTTCTGTATTATAAGAGAAAATCTATGTAAATGTTCGTAAAGTTTACAACGTTGACAAATCACACAAAAATTTCATTCCGAGATTCATCAAAAATAATGTAAAACCATGAAAAAACAAAATCGATGAAGCCCCCGATAAGGAATTTTCTAAAAATTCAAGAATACGAAAATTCTGAGAATTTTTATTAAAATTCTGAAATTAAAATTCTAGAGTTGAAAATGCTGATTCAATTTCTGAAATTTAAATTGTGAATTCAAAAATTTTGATTCAAATTCTGAAATTCGAATTATAACTTCAAAAACTCTTATTCAAATTCTGAAATCTGAATTATAAATTGAAAAATTATGATTGAAAATCTGAAATTTCAATTTCAAATTCTGAAATCATGATTCAAATTCTGAAATTTTAATTCTAAAATCAAAAATTATGATTCAAATTTGAAATTCGAAAATTCAGCGAAAAAAATTATCAGGGAGAAGTGTCGGTCGTGAGCATGGTTCGGTTGTGGGCACACATGGATAACTTTTGATGGAAATCAAGTTCGGTTAGTCTGACCAATATCGTTTGTTTTTCATGACAGTACCTCACTTTTGTATCAAACAGGGAAGTGAACACACGCGTCTGCTTTGTTTAGTGAACTAATTATTTTTTCTATGCAAGAAAAACATCACGAGATTAACATCGAGCCTTTTTAAAATTACTCTAAACAGCATAAAACTGATCAAAAAAGTAAGTGAAATACATTATTATTAAGGGAATACATAATACTTTATGACTCGAAATTGACATTAACCAATATTTTGCGGTCAAAAATTTTTTAGCCAATTTTTGAGATGACTGCTAAATTTGGTTGTGGGCACCAAAATTGGTTCGGTTCATAACAACTCCAGAACCCTCTACCATGATTTCTTACGCCTCGTCTGAGAGCAACCTATCAAATTTAGATGAATTTAGTCCAGTTCACGGTTTGGTGCCGAAGAAACCATCGAATCGTGGCCGAAAACCAACAGAGAGCACGATGCTGACCTGTCCGGGCACACTTTCTGACTTGAAGAAGAAATCAGCTGAACAAAATGCTAAAAAAGATGCCCAGGCAGCTAAGAAAACAACACTAGGTAAATGCGTCAAGGCAGTTAAGGTAGCAACTCCAGCTAAACGTGCTAAGGCAGTCAAACAAGCAGACACCAGCTAAACGCACCAGGCCCACTCCAGCCAAGCGCACTATGGCAAGGGAATCCTCGTCATTGGACGCAGATGTTGATTTCTGCATGATTTATTAAAACGTTTGCCGCAAAAATTGGCTGCCTTGAACTCTACCAAACTCTACCAATTGCAACAAATATAATCGACTAACGTGCTGGCTATTTCATATGTAAAAATTGTGCTTCAGAAGATGAATGATGTTCAAAGCTTAAAAAATTATTAAACATTCATTCTTTAATAAATGTAGGGGTTTTTCTTTATACTTCTTCATTTCCTGCAGATTTACTTAGGGTGCCCACAACAGAACCAAAAAAACAGGTTGGCCAAAAATGACAACTTTACAAAATTTGAAAAAAAAATTTCTGTTTGACAAAATCGGTAACGTTTCTTAATTAGTAGTTAGCTAAGGTTTCTAGCTTTCTAAAAATACCTATACATCCGTATAACATGCGCTTGGTCAAAAGTTATGAGTAACAATCAAATGGGTGCCCACATCCGACACTTCTCCCTTATACTAGTGATATCAATTCTTATAAGAAATAGCGAAATTCTTATAATAATTAGAAATTCCTTATCAGAATTCTATTTCTTATAAGGTCGACCATAATAAACTCTAATTAGAAAAAAATTGTGTATAAAAACCAGTGACACTTTTATAAGAAAATTAAAATTTTTTTAAAGATAATATTTAAACCTCATACATTTCTTATGAACAGGAATTTTTATAAAAAAAATTTTCTATAAACATTTTTAGAGGAAATAAAATTTTATAAGAAAAGTTTTTATTACAAGAATCTTAAAAGTTCGACCTTTTTTTAAAACGACGAATTTCATCATTGATGATTTAATGAATTTTTTTTGTCGACGATTTTTAGGGGCTTCGCTGAATTCACTATTTTGAAGTTTTAAATCATTGATTGTAAATCTCAGAAAAAAATTCTCGTGTGATTTTCTAACGTTGTAAACTTTATGAACATGTAAATGACTGAAATAGTATATTATTGTGAATTTTCACAATGCCTGGCTGGACGAAATGAAGGGTTGCAGCCCGAGGCGAAGCCGAGGGATGTAATCGTTTAGTCTAAAAAGGCATTGTTAAAACTCGCAATACGATATTTTATTTGTAGTTATCGAATAATTCACGTCCAAATATCCGATTATTTGTAAATTACAAATAAAATTGCTTTTAGTTGTTTTTTTTTTCACCGATTAACAGAAGGCCGAATGTTACTAAATTTTGGGGTCTCGGTCAATTTGATGAATGTTATATCATAAATGGCACTTTTAACGAATAACCTTTTCCACAAAATTCAAATTCACGAACAGCTACATTCATAAATCACAAGTTTCACGAAAATAAAAATCATGATTTATAACAAATTTTTACCAATTAAAAACTCTCCCTGTTTACTTTGGAAAGCATGCGAAAATTTAAAAACAATTAGCCTTCTACTTATTGTTGAAAAAAAAACTTTATAATAATTGTAATACTACAGTAAATTCTTTGAACCAAAAATCAGAATTTCTCTCCAAAAATAAGTAACAGAAAGTTTGTCTTTATTATCCCTTTTATTATCTTTCGAGTTTTCGACAATTACATTTCGATCCTCATCAAGAACTTCTTGATGTGAATAAAATTATTGATCATTTCAACCCACACTTTGTTATTAAATAAGTAAGAAATAAAAATTTATTGAAAAATTATGAAATTTATAACTCACATCATTAAATCAGTTTTTTACCTTCTTTTTAATTAATTATTAAATATGTCAGTATAGATAAATATCATTTACTTCGAATGATCATTTTTCCTGTGAATGCTTATGTGAATTCACAGAATTTATTATTCCAATCAGTCTATAACTTACATTGAAAAAGTTGTTATGATAAATTCACATTCTTATTGTATATTACTTCGATTTAAAAACGGGGATAGAAAAACATTTAATTGATGGAACAAAATGAATTTGATAATTACTGATTGGATTGAATTTTTTAAATTCTGGCATATTTTGAAAACAATGGAGATTTGAATAATTGAATTTTACTCAGTAAATGAGATTCTTGATGAGGATAAATATGCAATGGGCAAAAACTAAAAATATAGTAAAAGGAATTTTGAGATAGACTTTTTGTGGATCAATCTGATTTTTGGTTATGACGATCAAATTCAGCATTATTATATGCTACAGAGCGAAAAAAACATTTAAATGCTTAGTTTTTACGTTTGGAAAATTAAGGAAAATATTTGAGACTTACTCAAGTTATAGTGGTTGAATTAGTTCCCAATTTTTTCGATTCTTTCATCCTCTTGAGATGAATCGAAACTTTGAATTTTTCTGACTTTACAAATAATCGAATTCGAAAAACCTCAGAATTTTTGATAGATTTTATCTGCAAGTCACTTGTTGAAACATAATTATTTTAAAAAGCATAACTTGAATGAATCACACAATTATTAAAGTTATGGCTTTTGTAAGTTAAGAAGTTTGACTCTCCTTTTTGAGCATAAGTTACATAATATGTATGTTTAATCCAAAGTTGCAAAGATATTAAAACTAGCAATCACTTACTGAACAAGTCCGACTTTGGTGAATCTCAATTTTAGCACTTCATAGTACATAGGCAATTACAATGAATCATAAAAATCAGAATTCACTGTTTCCAGTTCTAAAAAAGTGGGCGAGGGAAGTGCACAAAATGTGTTTAACCCCTCCTTCCCTTGTCTTCCCCCTTTCCCTAAAATGTAAATTCTCTGGATAGAATCTAACAAGTACAGCATTTCCCCGATTACGACCCGTTTTTCCGAAAGACCATTTTTCCAAATGACCAAAATTTCGAAGTCATTTTTTCGAATTTTAAAGTTTCATATTGCTTTAATTTTCTTCTGTTTCAATATTTTACAACTTTTCCAATCACCATAGTAACCATGTATTGGCATCTTTTTTTGACAACTGTTTTCACATTTTGTAGACGTTTACAAAATTTGGGAAAATTGTTTGACGGTCTGTTGTATTACATACCTTTTTTATTGTAGATATTTCGGAGTGTTTTTGGTACATACCTATTAATTTTTCGGAAATTTTACTTTCGGAAAACCGGCTTTCGGAATTTTGGTCATTCGGAAAAATGGTACGTAATCCATTTCCCCTACTTCACTATTATTAAGAATCTCCAAAAAATACTCATGAACATTGTTTCGAATATTTATCAGGGGCCATTGCCTACTTTTTTCCACCGGCGTCTGGCAAGAGACCAACGGCCAATTCGTCGTTAATTGGGCATCCCAAGCTTATTGCAATTACACCATATTCGTCGGTCTCGCCCTTTTCCTGGTTTCGGCAGTTCAGATCTACCGACTTTCCATGTACATGTACAAAGGCGAAGACAGCTCTTTCCTCTCAGCCTTTATCGATGTCGTTTCCTCAATTTCACTCACCGCAATGACCCTCATCGCCGCTATCTTTATCACTCTCGGTTTCATGGTTTGGTGTCAGTGTATGACGAAGCGTTTCCCATCTTGCGAACTAGCAGCCGGAAACGACATCGACAAAGCCGATGGTATCGACACTTCTGGTTTCCACATTGAACTCGGAGCCGCTCAATTCGGTACATGGAGCAGTTTGTCCATTTGGGTTGGACTTTCCGTGTTCGCGGTGCTCAAACTATTACGATATCACCAGATAGAGAACATGAAAGTCTCCATGTACCGTGAAAGACAAAGACTCGTCGAAGCCACAGCCAGCAATAGTCGGGAATTCACATAGGATAGGATTTTCGTTTTTCGATGTTTGTAAATTTTTTAACTATGAGGGATTGATAGGATTGGAAAGTATCTCCAGAGTAGACACTTCATGACTCAATGACTTCAGGTTGTGTAATACAGTTTCTGTGATGGTTGCATGAAAATGGATTATTTTAGTTGCTTTTCACTTCTGCGAATTCATCTTCAACAAACAACACTCACAACCCAATTATCCACAGGTTGCTTTGTTTTGACAGTCTGTGACACCTGACAGTCCATGAATCCTAACTCTTGGCGCTTTGTTCTTTTTTTATTGCAGTGATATATTTTATCTGATGTTTGCACGAGAATTCATTATTCCATTATTTTATTTCTGTGAATTCATCTTCAAAAAACAGCACTCATAACCCAATGACCACATGTTGTTTTATTTTGACAGTCCATAAATCCTAACCTTTGGAGCTTGGTTCTTTTGTACTGCAATGATAAGTTTTCTTTGGTCTATGCATTCTCTAAGGAAATTGAGGTTAGGAGAGATACTTTCTAAACCTGTAGGAATCAATTGGTTTATCTTAAGGCGATAAGAAAAGTAAATTAATCATTATTCGAATGGAATACTATATTTCTCGAGAAGTGTAGATTGAGTTTTTTTTACGAATATGAAATTTTTTGAAAAAGCTCTTATGCACAAGTTGAGGTCTATATTTTTTCCAACAATTTCGAACAGTCAAGCTGCCAAGAAAATCGCGTTTTCTTCAGGTATTGTGAAAAACTCGTTTTTAGTGCATCTCATATCAGCATATCAGAATGATGGTGAATATGTATTTTAAATTCATACTGATAATTCAGTGGTGTTATATTATGCGTTATTTTTATAAATTTTACACGCTGTAATTAAATTTTGTGAAAGTTTACAAAGGGCACAAAATGCTCTGGAAGATTTTTTATTTTCAGAAAATATGGAAATGTATTAATATGCTTATTTTGCGGAATTCTTGACATTTTTGAATGTATCTGTTATTTGTTTTGTTATTTATATAAGTTGAAAAAATTTCCGTGATTCCTAAAGAAATTTTTTTGTTTATGAATTTGAATGTGAGACAGTTGAAAAACGTAAAAATTGTGGTTGAGTTTGAATGAAATGACGAGTATACATGGGTGAGAAATCAGTTAGATTAGATATGTATAATATATATTTTAACAAACGAGTGTAGAAACGTTACAGTTTTACATATATTTTTTTCAATAAATACATCAACTTAATTCCAAGATGATAATTATATTCTTCTTATCCATTCATACTTCGAGTAAAGTTTTAAAACAGAAATGAGGTTCTACTTCGTGGAAATCGATCCTCTGAATCAGAAAGTGGGATAAGATTTTTCGTTGAATGCCTGTTTTTTACTTTCAAGAATTTTATTACAACATTTTAACATTTTTTTGTGATTCTTTATCTTGCAACAGGAAATCCTAGAGCTTAAAAAAACCTTGACATTCAGGTTTGTTAAGGGGGTCGTCTACCTTCGCGGTTTCAAAAAATCGATTTTTTTTACTTATTTCGAATCTAGACACTATAAGGGACATGTCTTATCAAGGATTTGTTCGAAAACATGCTGGTTCCAATTCCACCAACCTCCTCACCCAACTCCGCCGAGGCAGCCTTATCACCTGTTTTTCCTCATTAACAAGAGAAAATCGGTTTTTTGAGAAATGTATTTGAGTGTTAATGTGAACTTCTATATGATGAAGAAGGGGAGCTATACGGACATGTCATAGGTGATTGAAATGTAAGTTCAGCCAAACATGTTTTATTTTAATCATTTTTATCTTTAAACGCGTTTTCCCGAAAGCAGTGTTTTTGGAATTTGTTGGCACGATTTTGACGGAACTATCAAAGATATTAGGAATCTGTTAATTGTTTCATATTCATAAAACATCTCACTACGTTTAGACACGAGCTTTTTGAAAAAAAAAATTTTTTTTCATTTTTTTACAGCTTTTTTAAACTAGAAAAACAGGATCTAAAATAGAAATTTTTTTCAAAATGCTGCCATTTTGTGAAATTTCAAAATTTTTAAAAAAGCTCCTGTCTAAACGTAGTCGGATTAGTAACGAACATAAAAATATCATTGTTTTCATGTTTCAAGGTTTTGAAGCTGAGAAATCGAGCCACAAAGTCAACTATGTCGCGCCGGCAGAGGTCAATTCAAGGACGCGTCAAGACCAAGATAACGAAAAAAAAAACCTTTTTTATTTTTTTAAGTTCATTAATGTACCAATCAAATAAAAAAAATTTGTGTCAATAAAAAAAATTTGTGTCAATATCATGAGTAGTTTTTTTGCAATCCATCGTCAAAAATACGCCTGAAATTCAGGCGCGAAGGTAGACGACCCCCTTAAAAGATAAATTATAATTATCAAATAAAAATCATTGTATTCATATTTATTAGGTAGACTTTTACATTACATCTGCATTTTTATATACTTTCGTTTTTTGTCGCAATTTTTTTATTTCACTTTCTTTATTTGGAGCTACTTCAGTTTTTCAATGTTTAAATTTTGATTTACTACGAGAACTTTCGATATTGAGGGAAAATTTAAATTATCAAAAATTCTCTATTTTATTCATGCACGAACTAATAATTAAAAACTGAGATATCAGAAAATTTAATACTTTTGAATAATCACGTTTCGGATTTTCGAATTAATTTATCTTTAGACAAAGAAACTCAACTTTATAAATGCGAAGAAAATTCTGTTTTTGTCAAATAAATGCAAATCTCAAAAAATTGAATGAGAAATTCGCAAAATGTAAATCGAGTATTTTATAGGTCTGAAACTTTTGCATGGATATAAAATTACAACATTTTAAAGTTTAAATGCAACAATACTAATTATAAAGTAATTATTATGTTTTAAGAAATAAAATATTTTTTTCACCGTACATTTTCACTTTTCACGGAATGAAAAAAAAACGTTGAGATTTTAAAACTATTAAATGAAATCAGTTTGTGAAAAACTTTTGACAGCCTAAAGCTGCTTAATTTATAATTTCAGACTGTAAAATTAAAAAATTCCATTTTTCAGAGTCAAATTTCAAAAATCTCACTGCAAATATAAAAATACAATATTAAAAAAAAAATAGTTCTCGTAAGTTCTTTTGTTTCTAATTTTAAAATTTATAAACAATGAGCCTGAAATTCTTGAATTTAGAAGTACGAATCTCAAGTCCAAAAAATGTTACTCTCATAGAAAATATGAAGAAATAAAATATTTTAGTGTTATAAATAATATGATGTTTATTAAATTTAGTCTGAGAAAATAGAATATTTTTTCAAAAAAGTTATTTTTATGCAAAAACTTATAAATTTCATATTTTCAAATTTATGGGAGTGTACTCAAAAATCTGTCAATTATTCTAATAAATACTAGAAAATAAAAAATTGAGAATACAAATATCTTTCAATATTATAGATTGGAAATTTTACTTGAAAACAGAGAAGATCTGAACATCTAAATTTCGAATCGATATTTTCATTGAGTAATAAAAAAAAAATTTCACCTATAGAACCAAAATCAAATTCAAGGAACTATTCAAAATTTTCAATTCAAGATTCAACATGGTAATTTTAAAATGATATATGTACATTACTAAGAAAATACGAATCAATTTAAATGTGATACCTTTCTAATCCTCTTTGTAAAAATTACATGATTTGCAAACGATCAAAAAGTATAAAAGCTCATCGTAATAATCGTACGTAATAAGCATCGTAATAACATTAGATTACCCTTGGATAGGCATTCTGTGGTTACTGAGCACCAATTGAAATTCGATCATGAGTTTGATTGGGAGAATTTTGAGATTTTGAATCGTGAGGATAACTATTATAAGAGAAATATTGCGGAGATGGTGTTCATTAAGAGGGATAAA
>JAPYZL010198734.1:0-11133 GCA_030522825.1 Platygaster orseoliae | reverse complement strand
TTCAAGTCTATTAATATTGAATAGGATTTGATCGAATTCAAACCAATTGAGATGAACATTGGATGATTTTATTACGAAAAAACCTTTTCATTAGTATAAATTAATCGGGATCTCATCAAAACCGATTACCTAATGAGATAACTTGCTATGCGTTTATCGGGTAACCTCTTGATTCATGAATCAGATTTAATCGAATCCTTTAAGCAGGGGTGCTACTGTGCTACAAAAAAAAAAAAAAAAATGAAATCACTTTTCAAGTGACATAGTGTGCGTTGTGGATCTTTATGAGTAAATCATGAAAATGTATTTCAAAGTTGTTTAACACCCTCGAATTTTCAAGTTATTGTTTAAAAATCGTTTTTCCTGTACTCCGCGCACTTAAGCAACTGTAACTCCGTCAATTTTCGACCGATTTTCAATTGCTATACGGTTTTGAAAACTATAAACATTCAGCTTTCAAAATATATATCATTATTTACACTTTATCCAGAATATTCTGGACTTTTTAGAAAATTTATCTAAGATTTACCCATTTTTTTCACATTTTGTATAGTTTGACGTCTTTTTTATGTAACAAATACTGAAAAACACTCACTTTATTACAGTAATTTTCGAAGAACATTCTATCTTGAGTCAAAAATTCTATGAGTTATCAAAATCAGTTGAAAAATTTTCGAGTTACAACGTTTTTTGTAAACACGAAAATTTGACTCTCATCATGATGTGGATGTCGTGCCATGTTAGGATTGTGCATAATTTGATTTCAGTATATCATTACATTGTGCAACACAAAATTTGAGTTGGGAAAATGATAGCAAAAATGGAATCTAGGCCACATTTTAAGATATAGGTGTCTCGGGTTTTTTTGGATTAGCTCTCATAAACGAGTTATTGAACGAATATTTCAATTTTTTTCTCTTTTCAGCGCATTGCACGAGTTGGGCTGTCTCTCTCGCACCTTCAATGTTAAATAAACAACTTTCTTCAGCTAATTTAGCGAAACCCTGAGACACGTGTGTCATCAAATGTAGTTTTATTCACTTTTTGCTAATTTCATGCCAGCTTATTTTAGTGACTTGAATTTTGTTGCAGTGCTACCATCGTTTGATTCATGATGATTGATTCGATATTACTGATAATTATCAGTAATGAGAAGTATCAATTTAGTGTCAGTAAATTTTTGGTGTTACTGATAGTTAATGTTATAACATTAACTATCAGTAACATATATATCATATCATTATAATGATATTTCGAGATACGATAATTAATAATAAAAAATAGTCAATTTTAAAATCGACTGGGAACAAAAAAAAATTAGGTGTGTTTGATTCTAGTTCAAGAGTTATTGTAAAATTGGAATCTCCCTATTTTCGAAATTTCATAATGTTTTTTACTGGCTTTATTTTCGTCTAAAGATCAATATTAAACAATATCAATAATTTATTGGATCATGGATTAAAAGTTGTTGCAAATTGAAAAATTGTGGGCAAAGGTAAAATGTATATAAAATATAAAAAATGACTTTAAAATACTCTGAGCTTCAGTAAAAATTGTTTCTTTTCGACTTATCAAATTTTTTTTTTCATCTAATGTAAGATCCTACTTACTTAACCAGGAGCGTAGGTAAAACAATTTTCAGTAGGGGTTTTTCGGAAAAATATATTTTCCCTGGGATGTTATTATTTATGAACCTTGACAGTTTGGTTAGGCAAGTACGATTTTTCAATTCTTTGAATTTTTGTGATTTTCAAGTCACTGAGGTTCAGATTTTTTTTATACTTTTGTTACTTTTTAAAATATACTAAGTAGTTATACAAATTAAAAGATTTTTTGATATTTAATGGAGTTCTATTCAGCTTTCTAGAGTTCTATACTCTGGGAATCAAAGTTGTAAGATATTGACATGTTTTAAATGATTTTTGAGAAAATTTTAACTACCCAGAAATCGAGTATTTTGTAGATTTCTAGAATTTTCGTGCAGAATTGTATTTTTGAAGTTTTGAAATGTTTCTTTAGATTTATATAGAATTCCGGAACTTCTACGGATTGCTCTATAGATTTCTGGAATTTGATGCTATAAAATGAAAATTTCAAAGATTTCAAACATTTAAATTTATTTCTTAAAAATCAGGAATCTTTTATATAGATTTCAAGTATTTTTCGTTTATTATTCACTCCTTGGCAACGGAAAAAGGGAATAAGGGTTATTCTGAGTTCAAAGCTCGTGGAATAACAAAATATTCATATTTCATACTTTCCATGTAAATAAGAATATTCCAACATTTATTCCATCCCTGAATAAATCGATTTCTCACAAAAATTTCCATGTAGCAAAACATTTTCCGATTCCCGGTCATTTTCACGGATGAACATTTTCACGAAAACCCATTTTCACGAAAGCTATTTTCACGAACGCAGTTTTCATGAAAGCCATGTTCACGAAAAATTTTTTTACACAAGTCAAAATAAAACCTGTATTTTTTGTAGTCAGTAAATTTATTTTAAAAAAGTATAATTTTGGTATATTTATAATAATCAAATGTATGTCAAATCATGAAAATCAATGTAATTTCATCAAAAATTTACAATGTAATATTGCATGCAAGCATTCGCCAGTGCTCCAAAACGTTATCTTCCTCTCTGTAAGTTTCAAAATTTGCTACAATAGTTTTTATTTTCTTCTGAAGCTTCAACCATATATTCATTGGGGCTGCCTTCACGTTTCTTCCCAAGTGGACCTCCTGGATCTGAATTTCTGTATCAGCTTTTTGTATCACTTTTTTGATTGGTGGTAGATATATCCGTCAAGAATTAATTTTTAACCGAAAATTTCCGCTCTTAGATTTTTGAAAGACGATTCGTGAAAGTGTCCGGATACCCATTTTTCAACTGTTGTTGCACAGTATACAATCAGAGTCTGAGCGATATGGTTCACTGGAATCATCCACAGTCATCATTTTCTACCATTTGACAAAAACAGGAACAAGTTGCAAAGGAATTGGTGGTCTTACGTTAAGCATCTATTTCGCAGGCAACGGTTATTCAAGCGCCCCGAGGAGGCAGAAAGCTCGTCATCCCGCGCACTGCGCCAATTATTCGACCGTTGACGTTTCGATTTGTACATAGGTACGCTTACGGGTGAATGAATGCATTCTTGACGATACACCACGTCCAGGCACAGGCTCTTTCAACGCTCGCGATCGGGATCTTTCTCGAGCACATCCAGGCGTGAAATAATGAACCCGCATTAAGGGTTGCCCTGAGGCGCACGAACAAGTTTCTCGCTAAGGGAACGCAAGAACAACTCGAGTCAAGAGGCAAGGTGTCTTTTCCTGACAAACAAAGAATTTTCTATTAAGTCTCGAGAAACCCAAGGTCACAAGGACAATAGAGGAAACGACAAATAATGGTAGAGTGAATGAGCCTAACTGTATAGACGTTGCTTGAAGTTATACACTTAGGTTTTGGAAGGTTCAAACCCCTCCCAGAAATCGGATGAAATAATTATTATTTTACGCAAAAAAGGAAAAAAAATCGAGAAGATGTACTAAATGTTTAAATGTAAGTTGTCAGAATTTCATAAAACAGTAATCCTGGCTAGCGTATAATTTTTTTCGAACATGATTCCTATTTTGAATGTTTGGCTAGGATAAGGTATAAGAAAAAATTTGGAAAAGTGCTTAGACACTGTGTGTACGTGGTACTTGAAATTTCTTATTTTCAATCATCAACTTGTAAAAAATCCGTCGTTATACTTTCATTTAAACAATAAATATGATCAACAACGTGATCCTATTTAAGTTGTTGAATAGTACAATGGTTAGTAGTAACTCGAGACAATTAGATATAACGAAATTTCAAAGAACGCATCGAAAATTGTATTGAGAATGAATGAAAATGCTCGCTACGCCAATAGCCACTTGGACCTGTCACCTCCATTCCATAGGTTGATTTTACAAAGCTCGCGCCAGCATTCATCTTTTTGTCAGTTTTTCATATGGTAAATCAGACTCGGGCTAAAAGGAGAGGATCTTGAGAGCGAAGCGTGATACTGAATCAAACAGCCCTAATAAAGGATTGTAGGGCCCAAAAGAGCGTGGGACCTAGTACACCATTTTTTCGTATTCGCCCCACACAAGGATAAAGAATATGTGGTTTCCTGGCGAAACGGAACAAGCCTGATTTAAATTATTATTGGGATTCATTTCTATGCAAGACACAAAAAGATACCTCGGAAACTTTTTTTTCTACGGCAGCATACATTATGTAACACTGTCTTATTGCGAATCAATTAAATTTCAATTTGAATAATTTAAAAAATACCACTATTTTGATGATTTTTAGAGAAATACTTTTTTCTTTTCCATTCTTTTATTTTTTATGATTTTATGTTTTTAAAATTTTATGAATTTTATTTTTTTATTATTTTTTAGAATTTCATTTTTTATAATTTTGTTATTAATTTTATTTTTTATGATTTTGTTATGATATTTTTATAAATTTTATTTCTTATGATTTTTTTATAAATTTTATTTTCTATGATTATTTATGAATTTTATGTTTGAATTTTTTAAAAAATTTTATTTTTTATCATTTTTTTATAAATTTTTTTAAAATGATTTTTTAATGTTTTTTTATGAATTTTATTTCTTATGATTTTTATATGAATTTTATTTTCTATGATTATTTATGAAATTTATATCAAAATTTTATTTTTTGGGATTGTTTAATAAATTTTATTTTTCATGATTTTTTAATCAATTTTATTTCTTATGATTTTTTCATGACTTTTATTTTCTATGATTATTTATGAATTTTATTTTTTATGATTTTTTTATAAATTTAATTTTTTATGATTTTTTTATGAATTTTATTTCTTATGATTTTTTATGAATTTTTTTGTAATGATTTCTTATGAATCTTATTTCTTATAATTTTTTTATGAATTTTATTTTCTATGATTTTTTTTTGAATATTATTTTTTATGATATTTTTATGAATTTTATTTTTCATGATATTTTTATGAATTTTATTTTTTACGATATTTTTATGAATTTTATTTTTTATGATATTTTCATGAATTTTATTTTTTACGAATTTTATTTATTTTTTTTATTTTTTTATGAATTTTTTATGTTTTTTTATGAATTTTATTTTTCATAATTCTATGATTTATTACTTTTGCTTCAGGATTGGGTTGATTTGGAACGAAATTTAATATTAATGGAATCTAACGAAAGAGGCTAATTCCATTGTTAAATTTAAAAAATGATTGTTCAACATCGAACTATAATTGATTGACGTAGTTCTGCGTATCGACACAGGCTTTTTTCTATGTTTTGTTATTAAATAAAAAAAAAAACCTGAGGGTCTGAAAAAATGGGGAAATACAAATTTTCATCTCAACAACTCGGCGATTCATTTTCCGAAAATGGATATTTTCTAATATTAAAAATTTTTCGTAGCTTTTGAAATGATAACTTACTGATTTCTACGAAAATTACCGAGCCTGTGAAGTTGTTTTAGAATAGTTCATAATTTGAAATATGAGAATATTTAAAAAAAAAAATTTTCTTATGGTTGTTTCAAACGTTTACAGTTTTAAACAGGCAAAGATGTTAAATATAAACAATATATTTCCAAACATTTATATACTTGAATAACTATAGTAAAAAGTTTTATTATTTAAAAATCTCACATTAATTGTAGAAACATAATCTGCTATATTTATCAACGTTTTCTAGGATTCCCCAAATTTTCAAATTATCGATAATTTCTAGGATTTTTGATTTTTATTGAAATGCTGTATTTGCTAGATTTCTCTAATCAAATTAAAATTTTCCATAATGTTTTCACGAAAAAAATTTTGTTGGATTTGAAAAATGTAGAAAATATTTTACAGTTTTTAGTGCTTCACGGCGTGTTCAAAAATTTTTATAATATCTGACAGATATCATTTTCTTAAATAGTAGGTACTTCTTTTTTTAATATTTTTAAATTATTTGCAACTTTTAGCAAAGATGCTGTTTATTCCAAAGAACAATTATTATACTGAAAAAGCTATAAAAAAAACGTCCCATTACTCAAAAAATCTTACGCAAAAATTACAAACACAATTCGCAATATTTATTAACGTTTTCTGTAATTCCACAAATTTTCAAATTATCGATGATTCTTAGGATTTTTGATTTTCATTAAAATGCTGAATTTGATGAATTTCTTGAATCAAATCAAAACTTTTCATAATGTTTTTTCGAAGAAAATGTTTGGATTTGAAGTATGTCAAAAAAATCACACAGTTTTTATAGTTTCAGTTTTTATAGTTTCAATTTTGGATAAGAAAACTAAGATTAAAGCTTTCGAATTCTTGATCACTTGATCCTTTTTTTCGACACCATTTGAATCTGTAACTTGAATAGTACATCCCTTTGAAATCCTGAGCAATGAATATTTTTATTTAAGATGGAAGGAGGGGCGTTGAGGAGGAAAAGTTTAAATGATTCAAACAATTTTCCTGGTAAGGGCCCCCTAGCAAGAGTCCGACTGGAGCCCCCATTTCTACAGTTACACTACTGGTCAACTCGACCGTTAAACGAACTTCAAAAAAATTGTAAAAGAAACGATAAAAATCCCCCTCCCCCTTTTAAAGAAAATTCCTGATCGAGATTTAAGGCTCCGTTGATACGCGGTGATTTAAAACGATTCATTAGGATTTCCGAACCGGTCAGGTTCAAACAACTTTCCCCTATACTTAACATGCGTGTAACGACACAATGGCTGAAAACATTATTCCCGCTTATATGCGACACGCAATCGACTTCATAATCTCGTCTGCGATCAACGAGTCACAGTCGAATTTTCGCCTGCTTCTGGCTGGGCGTAACGAAAAAAAAAGGTTCTCATAGGTTCAGTGCCTGGTGAAAACGTTGTTCCGATCTCGTCCTCAATGTCTTCAATGTTCACCCCCTGGGAGGGACGCGTAAATTTTTTTGCCCCTTCTTCTCCTTCTCTCTTTTTGTGCCATTTCCGGCCAAGCTTCGGCCCGAAAGCCACACCGGAAGCGTTTAGGACCCCACTATGTTCCTTTTAATTACCGGCCCCAATTTCTTAGTCAAATATATGCGGACGTTCGCGGGGTCCATTTGACACCTGGCTCGTTACGGTAGAGAATTAATTTTTTGGATTAGTTTATCGCCGTCACTTGTTTCAATGGCTGTGAAAACGATAAAGTTGAGCAGCTTTTTTGCTTCAATACTCTGTTTAAAGTTGAACTTTTTTCAAGATGGAACAAAATTAAGGGTTGAAATTGAAATGTTATATTTAGGTTAGTTTTTAAATTGTTTTCTAGCAAGAAAGTCATGAATTTAAAGGATATGACTAGAATCGAGAGTAATTTTTTCAAATAATGATGAATCTTTCAAATTTATTTCCCGCTTGAAAGTCGTTGCCGACCATTTCCCGAACGGTCATTTTTCCGAAAAACCATTTTCCCATGACTCTTTTACCATAACTCTTTTTGTTGAAGACTTCTAATAAAATCCATAAATGTATACAATCGAAATAAAAGTTAAATTCAACCAAAATTCGGAGAATAATACTTTCGGGAAAATTGTCGTTCGAGGAAAAATACTTTCGGGAAATTGGCCATTCGGGAAATAATACATTCGGAATAATGGCATTTCGGGAAAATGACCGTTTGGGTACTTGGATTCGGGAAAGTGACCGGGAATCCTTGAAAGTAATGGTGAACATAGAGTAGAGTCGAGGTAATATTTCAGTTTCAAGTCGTGCCTTGATTTTGTTGCATCTTAAATTATATTATCGTTTCGGATTGCAAATTAATTTTCGTTTCATGTAAAAAATGAAACAAGTAGAAATAATAAACTTGAAAAATAATGAAAATACGAACAATAAAAAAAATATTGAATTGATTCAACGTCTTGATTTCAAAATTAATAATTATTTCATGTAAAAATTAATGACTAAGAATTATGAACTTGATATTCAATGAAAATACAAACAATAAAAAAATGATTGAATTATTTTAAAATCTTAAATTGCAAATGAATTTTCATTTCATGTTCAAAAAATTAATAGAAATAATTAACCTTGAAATCAATGATAATTCAAACAATTACAAAATTATCAAGTCGATTCAACATTTTTACTTGCAAATTAATTATATTTTTATGTAAAAATAAATGAATAAGAATATTAAACTTGATATTCAATCGAAACACAAACAATAAAAAACTTAGTTAGTTTCTAAAAAATTTTGAATTGCAGATTAATTATCATTTTATGTAAAAATAAAAAAAAGGAGTAGTAAACTTCAGAATAAATGATAATACGAACAATAAAAAAATAATAAAATTGATTAAAAATCTTGAATCAAATATAAATCATTATTTCATGTAAAAATTACTGAATGGAAATGATAAACTTGATTGTCATTGGAAATACCAACAATAACAAAATAATTTATTAGTTTATCATTTGAAATTGAAAATTAATCATCTTTTGATGTAAAAATAAAAAAATTAGAAAAATAAACTTTGAAATCGGTGAAAATCGAAACAATAACGAAATTATTAAATTGATCAAACATCTTAAATTGGTATTGAATCATTATTTCATGTGAATATAAATAAATAGGAATAATAAACTTGATATTCTATGAAAACATAAACAATAACAAAATTATTAGAATATTAAAAAATTTTTGAAATGCAAATGAGTTATCATTTCATGTAAAAATAAAAAAAAAGATAATAAACTTTAAAATCAATGAAAATACAAACATTAACAAAATTATCGAGTTGATGACACATCTTAAATGGCAAATTGATTATCAATTCATGTAAAAATAAACAAATTGGAATTTTAAACTTAATATTCGATTAAAATACCAACAATAAAAAAAATAATTATAAATTTTCAATTGCAAATGAATTATATTTTATGTAAAAAAATTAATAGGAATGATAAACTTGATATTCAATGAAAACACAAACAATAACAAAAGGATAAAGTAATAAAAAATCTTAAATTTGAAATCAATGATTTTACAAACAATAACAAAATTATGAAGTTTATTAAACATCTTCAATTGCAAAAAAATTATAATTTCATGTAAAAATAAATAAAGAGAAACAATAAACTTGATATTCAATGGAAATACAAGCGATAAAAAAAAAATAGAATGATTTAAAGATTTTTGAATGCAAATTAATTATTATTTCATGTAAAAATAAATTTATAAGAATAATAAACTTTGAAATCAATGAAAATACGAACAATATCAAAATTATCAAGTTTATGTCACATCTTAAATTGTTAATTAATTATCATTTCATATAAAAATAAATAAAAAAGAATAATAAACTCGATATTCAATGGAATCACGAACAATAACAAAATAAGTAAATTCATTAAAAATCTTAAATTGCAGGTTAATTTTAATTTCATGTAAAAATAAATAAAAAGGAATAATAAATTTGATATTCGATGAAAACACGAACAATAAACGAATAATAGAATTGTTCAAAAATCTCAAATTGCAAATTAATTACTATTTCATGTAAAAAAAGGTATAATAAACTTGAAAATCAATGAAACACAAACAATAACAAAATTATGTGTTGACTTGATAATGATGATACTTAAAAATGAAGCAATCAATAAAAATATGGATGAAAAATAATGGAAATAAGTAAAAAGGATCAAAATGAATTTGGAAAAAAACGCAGAAAAAAAATTTAAAGAACTTTTTTTTTTAAATCCAGCGAATATTAAAAATAACTAGAATTTATGAAAATGTTCAAAGTCTAAAAAACTTTGAACTCTAGAGCTTAGAATTCTAGAAATTCAAACAGAAATTCAAACAGAAAAAAATACTGAAAAATCTATAGGGCTATCAGAAATCTTCAAGAATATTATAAAAATTTACAAAATCTTATACACACTTAAAAAAACACCAAAATTTAATAAATCCTTAAAATATTTAAAATCTACGAACATACAATTTTTCCAGACATGTAAAAAAAAACTAAAAATCTATTGAAATTCGAATTCTAGAAATTTGTAGAGTGAATCAAAGAAATACAAGAAATTTCATAAAAAATTATAATACGGTGATCTTAGTAAAGAACTTTTTTTTTTATTTAGATACTTATTTACACACATTTATCCATAAAAACGAATATGCTAAAAATGTAAAAATTTAAGATTGAACTAAAATGAATATAAACCTGTAAAAATTAATCTGTAAAAATTAATGAAAAATTAATCTGTAAAATTAATCACTTACAAAATGTTATTCCAATTCGCGATGTTACGATTGATTTTTCACTCTAATCTTTGATACTAATAGTAAAACCAATTTATTTAAATACATGGAAATAAAAAAAACCGAAATACTTGTTGTAAGAAAAAACGACTCACTAAAAATTGTAAATTCAATTCGGAAATCCGAACACTTACATATTTCAATGTAGAAAAAATATTCGCTCACTTCTTTCGATTCTTCAACCTTCAGATAGAAATAGGAAAATGTAAATTGTCTGATACAGAAAATAGTACCCGGGGATATCAAGTATTTCCCAGGGATCGGCAAATCATTCTCTTCCCGTTAATTTGCGATCGTGGTCCGTGCATCAAGGCAACATTCGTTGCCAAGGCTTGAGCCGATCAAAAGACGGTAAACACGCGGAACAGGTTAATCCCCGAGGGCTCGCCGATCAAAGTGCCATTATCTTACGGAGCTACGCGCCAGACTTATATTACAGGTAATGAGGCCTTTAATGCAGATGCGGCGACTCAATACCGGGCCGTATCAGTGGACATTATGCCAACTCGGGCCCACTCACAACCTGCTGGACTATCGCTTTTTCTCATCAATGAGTATTTCCTGTTCACCAACAACGATGCACTCAATGTGAAAATGTAACCGCAGAAATTGGTATACCGATAGAGGATATTTTGACAACTGGCCAGGCACAATCACACTGAGAGAAGAAATGTTAACTATTGAGATACACGGTGTGTCCAAAAAGTTCGGGAACCAATTTTTTAAAAAAGACACTCGTCGCGACATCTACTAGTACTAGTATACACTGTATTTCTAAAAGC
>JAPYZL010198711.1:0-16367 GCA_030522825.1 Platygaster orseoliae | reverse complement strand
ATCAATAGATTGGCTTCAAACAATTATAAAACTTTGTCGAAATGTACTCAAAGAAGAAATAAAATTCAAAAGTTATTTTACTTGAATGGTTTTTTTAAAATTGACTGTCAAAAAAGGCATAAAAATATGGCCTTCACACTAGATGACCCCCTTAACATTTTTTTTAATAATTTAGGTGAAATTAATTATAATTTTATGCTGAAATGAAAAAAATAGGACTAATGAAATTAAAAATCAATGAAAATACAAAAAATAACAAAATGAGTTAACTTGATAATAATGATATTTAAAATAAAAGTAATCAATAAAAATAAGAAAAAAAAATTAAAATTGTTTAGATCCAGAGATTAATAAAAAAAAAAACAGAATTTACAAAAAAGTTTAAAATGTAGGAAACTTTGAACTCTGGAACTTCGAATTCTATAAATTCAGACGGAAATTCATGAAAATAGCAAAAAGTATTTCGAATCATGAACAAAATTAAAAAATACTAAAAGTATTAGAATAATATGAAAAAACTTTTTCCTAAAAAATCTGAACAAGTATACACGATCTATAAAACTTGAAATTCTAGACCATAGAATTCTAAAAAGCGTATATTAAAATCTATAGAAATAATAGAAATCTGTAAGAATGCTATAAAACGCTAGAAAATCTTTAAAAAATATGAATATATAAAAAATGTATGAGACATTCAAAATCTACGTAGATCTAATTTACACAGACATTTTAAGAAATCTAAATCAAATTCGAATTCCAGAAATCTATAAAATAATCTACAAATAAATTAGAAATTTATAAAAATTTTAAAAAGTCGAAATCCTTGTAAATTACAATACTTTAGCATCGAATTCTAGAAATTTCCTAGGCGAATCATAGAATTTCAAGAAATCTATAAAAATAACAAAAAATACGAGAAAATTGCATGAATAGCATAAAATATTGAAATTTGTGAAATACTTGACAAAAGTATATTTTTCGGGATTGAATAATTTCTTATCTATATGACGATCTGGTTTGGGTAAGAAGATTTTTCAATTTTACGAATTTCGGAATCGAAAAGTAATATAAATTAAGGATCGAATTTACGTATTGCATAATAATACTTTATACAATTAATAATAATATTATTTTAATTATTATATATTAAAAATAATTATAAATATGATTATTATTAAAATAAATCATATTATTTATAGTTATATAATAATATAATTACATAAAATCAAGAATCATAATTATTATAAGTTGTTGAATATTATTATATAATAATATTATATTATGTTATATATAATATTATATAATAATATGTATTACATGATAACTATTTCAGGATCGTAAATTTCACAAAAACGTATTAATATAATTGTACTAAATTTTTGTAATTTTTCTGTCACTGAGATAAGAATTTTGTCTTTTTCTTATACTTTTAGTATTTCTTATATATCCTTATTTTTTATACAAATTGAAGGATTTTCTGATATTATAAACTTGTATACAGCTTCCTGAAATTCAATGCTTTAGGGATCAAAGTGTTCTAAGAATTTTTATTATTTTATAGATTTTCAGGAAAATAGTATCGTGACAGATTTTTTTGAAAAACCTCTTGCGAACATTTTTTCTGTCTACGCTACTGGAAAATACCAAAAGTAATTCATCGTATAAAAACATTTTCATCAACTTTTCAAGCATCTAACCTTTTTTTTCAATAACCTTAGAACAACAATCATTTTCTTAATAAAACCAATTTTATCACCTAAGACAAAAACGAATATAAAACCAAAAAAACTATACTTCTACTCCTTGAAAAAAAAAAAAAATAGTACATTATGCAACAAGATCGTAAAGCAACATTTTAGGAAACGTTCTATATTCACGAGAACGCATTTTTTCCGCAGATGTTAATTTTATTGTACAGCGACACGAATTACGTACTCGACGGTTTTCACGCCGAATTTTCCGTGACCGATTGTCCGAACAATTGTACGAATCACGGAAAATGCATAAACAACACGTGCGTGTGCGAAAATGATTGGGGAGGGAAAGATTGCTCGCGCGTTTTGTGCCCCGAAAATTGCGGAAATCGGGGCACTTGCAAAATTAAGCATTGCGTCTGTCACAAAGGATATTCAGGGCAATCTTGTTCTTTGCATAAGACCCGTCCACAAGGAAACAAGTAATTATGATAATTACGTTTTTTGCAACGCAAAAAAATCGAGCTCTTCAATGTCGAGTTATGAAGTGAATTTTCTTACGATGTATGAGAAAAGTTTTAATATTTTCAATAATATGTATTTCATTATTATGAAATGACCCATAATTATGTTTAAGAAGTTTTAGATCTAAAATAAAAAAAAAATTATTTCCCAGTTGATTAAAGTTTTTTTTTAGATTAAATGATTTGGATCAATTCGTTATTGTTTTTCTATGATGATTTTTATAATTTTTCCATGAGGTGGCATTGGTTATCACACTCGGAAAGTGGGATGACTTCTCGAGCAGCTCATACCGCAGTTTACGTAAATGAAGTTGATTCTCTTTACGTTTTTGGAGGGTACGATCTCAACTACGTTTTAGGGGATTTGGAAGTATATCGTTTTAACACTAGTCAATGGGAAAATGAACATGGAGAAATCTTAGGTTAGTTGGAAAAAAAATTTATGACTGGGGAATGAAAAATTGAAAAAATGCTTTTGGCTTCTACAGGAACATCAGCAACAGAATATTTGGATCCTATTTTGATCGGTAGTTTACTCGAACATATCGAACCTGGGGCAGAGGCCCATTACGGTTTGAGGCCCACATCAATAATTTGGAAAGTACTTTCAAACATTAAAGACAATAATACATTCAATTTTCAAAATCGGCATTTTTCGGAAGGCGAACCGCAAAAACGTAGAATCAAACATTTTAACCGAGAAAAAGAGGAAAAAAATGAAAACAAGTTGGAGAGAAGTATCAGAACTTCGTCACTTGAAAGAAATTTTAAAAGGAAACATTCGGCGCGGTCGCGTTACTCGCCTTTCAAATTTCGGAGGTTTGTGAAATAGGATTTTCGGAGAATTTGAAAGTAATTATTTTTTAATATATTTTTCGAATTGATGACTCGTTTCGCAGGCACAGAAGGAATCCGAATGACGCGAGGCGAAGGCAGATTAATAGCAGTTCCGAAGGTGCGATTTGGAATGAAAAAATGATGAGCGAAACAAGTTTTTTACATGATATTCTCGAATCTCCAGCGACCACAGACGCGGAGTTTGAGAAAAATTCGTCGGAAAATTGGAGAGAAAATCAAAAACCGAGTCCTCGATATGGACACGCGACTTGTAAATATGAAGGTACTGTTTTGAAAATGATTAGGTTTAATACTTCCGAAAAATAAAAACAATTTTGTCAGTAAAATGTTAATTTGGAATTTTTCACTTCTCCCACTAGTTGCATAATATATTATGACAATGTGGTTCATGTTGTTTTCAGGCGGTTTTGTGATTTACGGTGGAAAAATCGAAGACGGATCTTTGTCAAATGAATTGTGGCACTACAACGTGTACACGAAAATGTGGACTTTGCGAGCGAAAAATTCGACATTTTTTCCTCCGAGGTTGACTCGACATACGCTTACACTTGCCGGGGATCATATTTATCTGTTTGGAGGGAGTAACGTGGATGGAGATTTTTCATCCAGTCTTTACAAAATCAAACTTGATCTTTGTTAGTGTTTTTTTACTCTTAATAATGGAATTTTAATATTTTTAGGTTTTTTCATTTATAACGAGGGCAAAATCCTACCGGGTTTTGTGATTTTCGGGAAATTCGGGGTTCTAATTTTCATAGTTCAGAAATGTACTGACAGTTTGGTGAAAAATTCAAAGAAAATTATGTTCGATAAAAATGATAAGAATAAATCAATTAAATTCTTTATAAGTTTTTAATGTGAATACAACAATTCGAAAATTTCAAATCAGAATCAATAACAGTACATTATAATTTCGATACAAAAATACAAATTTTCCTATGTTTATAGTATAAACGTACAAAATGTTTCAAATTCAAATTTTCTCTAATTTATAATTCTAATGAAATTTAATGTAACTTAATATGAAGTTCCTTCCAAATTTCCTCTAATTTAATCCAAGCCTCCAATTAAAAAATAAAATTGAAGATTTATAAGTGTCGAAGTGTGAAAATTTATTTTAATTAATTTATTTATAACGAGGCCAAAATCCTACCGAATTTAGTGATTTTTGAAAAATTCGAGATTCTTATTTTCATAGTTCAGAAATGTATTGACATTTTGTTTAAAAATTCAAAGAAAAATATATTCGATGAAATTTTGAAAATTAATCAATTCAATTCTTTAAAATATTTTGTTCTACATCCCTTGAGCCTAATATCTGTATAAGTTTTTAAAGTAAATGTAAAAATTTGAAAATTTCAAGTCAAAATCAATAATAGTTCATTTTCTCATTTTATTAAAATAAAAAATTTTTCTATGTTAAAAATAAAGTATAAATTTTTCTACATTTATAGAAAAAATATTCAAAATATTTCAAATCTACAATTCAATATAACTTGAAATGAAGTTCCTCCTGAATTTCCTCTAATTTTATCCAAGCTTCCATTTAAATAATAAAATTGAAGATTGAATAGTATCAAAGTATTGAAATTTATTTTAATAAATATATTTATAACGAGGCCAAAATCCTACCGAATTTTGTGATTTTCGGGAAATTCGGGATTCTAATTTTCATAGTTCAGTAATGTGCTGACATTTTGGTTAAAAATTCAAAGAAAATTACATTGAAAAAAATTTTTGAAAATAAGTTCTTTGAAATATTTTTGTTTTACGTCTCTTGGGGCTAATATCTGTACAAATTTCTAAAGTAAATGTAAAAATTTGAAAATTTCAAATCAGAATCAGTAACAGTACATTTTTTTTACAATACAACCACAAACTTTTCTATATTTATAGAAGAAACGCACAAAATGTTTCAAATTCAAATTTTCTCTATAATTTAAAAAGTTTTCTAAAATTTAATATAACTTAATATTTCCTGTAATTTGACCCTAGCTTGTATTTAAAAAATAAAATTGAAGATTTATACGTGTCGAAGTATTAAAATGTATTTTAATTTATTTATTTATAACGAGGCCAAAGTCTTGCCGAATTTTGTAATTTTCGGAAAATTTGAGATTATAATTTTCAGTTCAGAAATGTGCTGATATGTTGTTTAAAAATTCAAAGAAAATCATAGTCGATAAAAGTTTTGAAAATAAATCAATGAAACTTTTTAAAAGATTTTTGTTTGACGTCTCTTGAGGGTAATATCTGTATAAATTTTTAAACTAAATGTAAAAGTTTCAAAATTTCAAATCAGAATCAGTAGCAGTATATTTTTATTACAATACAAATACAAATTTTCCTATATTTAAAAAAAACGTACAACATGTTTTAAATTAAATGTTTCTCTAATTTAAAAGTTCTTCTAAAACTGTATATAACTTGATACTTCCGGTAATTTAATCCTAGCCTACATTTCAAAAATAAAATTGAAGATTAAAGAGTATCGAAGTATTGAAATTTATTTTAATTCATTTATTTGTAACGTGGGCAAAATCCTACCGAATTTTGTAATATTCAAAAAATTCAAGATTCTGATTTTCATAGTTCAGAAATGTGCTGACTTTTCAGTTAAAAATTCAAAGAAAATCATATTCAATAGAAATTTTGAAAATAAATCAATTTAATTCTTAAAAAAAATTTGTTTACACCCCTTGAGGTTAATATTTGTATAAGTCTTTCATGTGAATGCGAAAATTCGAAAATTTCTCGTCAAAATCAGTAACAGTACATTTTTTTTTACAAAACAAATACAAATTTTTATTTATAAAAAAAAACGTACAAAATGTTTCAACTTCAAATAATCTCTAATTTAAAAGTTCTTCTAAAATTTAATATAACTTAATACTTCCTATAATTTAATCCTAGCCTCCATTTAAAAAATAAAATTGAAAATTTATAAGTGTCGAAGTATAAAAATTTATTTTAATTTATTTATTTATAACGAGGCCAAAATCCTACCGAATTTTGTGATTTTCGAAAAATTCAAGATTCTAATTTACATAGTTCAGAAATGTGCTGAAATTTCCGTTAAAAGTTCAAAGAAAATCATTTTTAATAAAAATTTTGAAAACAAATCAATTTCATTCTTTAAAAGAATTTTTGTTTTACGCCCCTTGAGGCAAATATCTGCACAAATTTTTTCGAGGCATTTTCTGAAGCTTCAAAATGTCGTTATAATTTGCAGCTGATTCTACAGCGAGCAAAGAAAGGTGGCACGAAGTGTACCCAAGAGGTGGTAAAGAACTGGACGTTCGCGTGGTTGCTCATTGCACCGTTTACCACAAAGCAACCAACTCTTTGCTCATTTATGGGGGCGTTGTTGCGAGCATCGCTCGCGTGAGCAAATTGTCCGATAGAATGTTCGTCTATCAACTTGACAAAAAAGTTTGGTCCGAAATTCTGTACCCTCGGGCGAATTTGCGAGATATTTTTGTACCCAGAGAAAGAGCTTTTCATACTTGCAACATTGTCGGTGAGTTAAAATATTGATGATTGGTCATAATATGAAAATATTGATTTGTGATTTGTGCTTTCAGGCAATTACTTGGTAGTTTTCGGTGGTTACTCTCACGTTCACAATAAGGACGAAATATGTTACGATAATCAAATGTACCTTTACCATTTGGGGTGCCATACTTGGGTCAATCATGACGTTTTGGGATTAAATAACGAAGGTTTGTACGGAATTAGGGTGAAATTTGTTATTGTTTCATGTGAAATTAAAAAGTATAAATGATGAAATTGAAAATGGATGAAAATACAAATAATAACGAAAAAATGAAAAATGAAGTGATCAATAAAAAGAAAAAAAAATTATAAAAATGGGTGAAAATTATAAAAAAACTTACTGAAATCTATAGGACGTAAAAAGTAGTTTTTTTTTTCTTAAATTAAAATAGGATTTAGGATTTTTAATTTCACTAATTTAAGAATAACAGCAATCAAAAATTTATAATATTTTCATAGATTTAAAAAAAAATAATATCAAGACAGATTTTTCAAAAAAACCGCTCCCAAACTTTTTTTCTGCCTATGCCCCTGTATCTTTTTATAATTATTTTCTGTAAATCGTCATAACCTCTTCCTATAATTTCTCGTAAAAAAAATCTATTTTCCAAATCAAGGTTCGAGGTACCCAAAACAACAAGGAGTTTTCGCTCATGCAGCTGATATAAGAAATGGAAACACTTTGATTCTCGTCGGGGGTTATCACGGGAACGTAAACGCAGATTTATTGGCATACGTGCTGCCCCCGATGCTCGCTCCAGGCGACGACGACGATTACACTCCGGAGCAGTTGTGCTACAGACACAAAAGTTACACGGAATGTACTGCGAATCTCGAGTGCGGTTGGTGTTCCGCTGGAGATGTAAGTACACTGATGAAATCATCACTGATATATTTTTCGTCCGCTCCTAACCTCAAAGTTTGACATTTGAACGGGCTATAAGACTAGAATCGGACAAAATATCGTATCTCGGCTTCGCCTCGGTTTTTTTGAGAGTAAAATCACGATTTTACTTTCCTGATTTTGATTCAAGGTCTGCTACGGAAGATTAGCAGTCAGTAACTGCACCACCAACCTTTTGACTAACCGCTGTCCTGGAATTTGCCCTGCGTTGGGAGATTGTCATTCCTGTCTCACTCATGGACAAGCCAGTGGAGGCTGGGGCACCAATTCTAAAGGTAATTTTCGTGGATTTTTCACTTAGATTATTTCAGTTAAACATAGTTTTTTATACGTAATAAATAGAGCGAGTATTTGTATAGTGCATGCTTATTTTGCATATATTCATGTCACAAATCAGTATATCGTGCACATATTCATGTCACACATTAGTATATCGTGCACATATTCATGTCACAAATTAGTATATCGTGCACATATTCATGTCACAAATTAATATATCGCGCATATGTGGGATTTTGCGGTTGGTACGATTAGGATGTATTATGCGCCTGCGCGACTTTCAGGGTTTGGTTGGTTTTTTTCGAAGGAGTTAGATCTTGGACGAATGCGGAGTGATAAAGACGCGTTTGTATCTTTTAGGTTGTAATATTTTGTATTCAACTCCAGTTTAGTCTTTTTGTAATAAATGGGTTTATATTGAATTTTGGTGTGACGGGTTTTTATTTGACCAATAAAATCCTACACATATATTTATTCAAAAGTTTACACATATTATTAGCGCATAGAAATGCGCTAAAAACATACTTTTTAGTGCATATTTTCACTCGATCCACTTATAACTATCCACTATATACTCTTCAGGACAAATATCCGTCTCCAACAAACTTAACGTCGAAACCTGCACCTGGTGCGTGCAAAACGCTCGCTGCCATCACAAGGACGACAATTACGGGGTTTGTGGCTTGGGCGAAGTCGCCTCGCCTCACGTGGGCAAAGAAATTCCCGGTTGGTGGGGCTCCAAAGGAACGGAAATCGTGCGGGTCGAGCACTGTCGTGAAATGGACAAAAGACCTGGCCTGACATTCCTGCAGTACAAGCCGCCGGTGAATTTGAAGCAACCCGATTCAGTGACAATCGTCAACGCCACGACCGTAGATTTTGACGTGCCAACTTCGCAGGACACAAAAATGGAGTCCGTAGTTGGGGGTATGATGATCGCGAGATTGCTAGGGTTTTTCAGGCTGCCGCAAAATTCTTGGAACAGCAGTTTGGAGAGGTTCAAGATTTGCGTAAGTTACAACAGCGCCACCCTGAATATGTCGAGAAGCGATGATCCGGAAAAATTGGTGAGTTGGAGCAGTTTACTTGGAAGACATACTCTTTTCGTCCTTCTTTCTCTTATTTAGTTTCCATTCTATGCATCTCTGTCGCACTACAGTAGCTTTCGAGTCGTCTTAACTGATAAAGTCCCTGTAAATGAAAGTCTGGACACGTGGTAGCCAATGAAAAAAAAGCGGGAATATGAAGTTCATTCAAATAGTAGATTTTTTTTTTGTAGCATTCGTTTCCATTCTCATTCCCAGGAACTCGTGGCCAATTTGACCGCAGAATCCTCCCAGTGCATACCCACAATCTGGCCCAACGACGAGGAAGTGAGCCTCGCCCCGGGCCGTTACCTCCTCGACTTTCAGTCCCGAAGGTTCGTCACTTCCACGTACGCGTCCCCGAGTAAAATGGAAATTACCCATAACAAGACCGGTGAAAGCCCAAAGGTCTTCACCTTCGAGTACCTCGAGCCTTATCGAAATGGTTCTTGCGAGCAGTACAACAATTGCCTGTATTGCCTGACCGACTCTTCGTGCGGTTGGTGCGATCTGAAAAACGAGTGCATGTCACGCTCAGTGAACGAGACTGAGAATTGCTTGGTCAGCGTTGACGAAGACGAGAACGATTACCCGATCGCGGAGTGGCATTATTTGACGATCGCGCCTTCGATTTGCGCGAATTGCTCCAATTTCATATCCTGCGAGTCTTGCGTGAATAGCGGATTTTGCGAGTGGTACACGGAAGGGGCTATGTGCACCAGGATCGACAGGTTGAAGGACGCGGTGAAGGTCGTGGGCGAGTGTCCCGTTCCTTGCAGGCAGAGGACGAATTGCACGCAGTGCTTGGACGAGCCGGGCAGGTGTGTCTGGTGCGAGGCCACGCGGGAGTGTTTTTCTTTCTCGGTTTATACCTCGGAGTATCAGTTCGGGCTTTGCAGGGAATGGACGGACCAAGGTCAGTATTGAAAACCAATGTTTGAATCTTCCCTTCGGCTCGCGTTGTACTCTCAGATTCGCTAAAAAAACTTTTCCACATTAATGAAGAAATATACTATTTTCTTCCAGTGGGTTTAATGGGAGTAACGTCAAGATCGAGTTCTCTACTGACCGGAAGTGACCAATGTAAGAGTTGTGGTCGCCATACCAATTGCTCGAGCTGCTTGCACTCTTTAAGCTGTGGTTGGTGTTACAATTTGGAAAACCCGATTTTAGGGGCATGCGTTCAGGGAGATTTCAACAGGGCTTATGGCAACTGCAGTTCCTTGATCAACGAGTACTTGAATAGCACCTTGAGTACGGATGAATCAGGTTGGGCTTACGCCCAATGTCCAGATGTCGACGAATGTGAACTTGATCTCCACGATTGCCATCCGAACGCCGTGAGTCTTAGCTCGGAAATTTTATCCTTTGGGTAGAAATCGTTACCGAAACTTTTACCTTAGGTCTGCACAAACACCCACGGAAGCTACAGCTGCCAATGCAAAAGGGGTTTCAATGGCGATGGGCGTCAGAACTGCACGAAAACGTGTTTCGAAGAGTGCATGAATGGATATTGCAGCGAGGCCCCGGACTACGTTTGCAAGTGCAATTTGGGCTGGACTGGGCCCGATTGCAGAACCAACTGTGGATGTCACAACCATTCGACTTGCGCCTCTGGTCCCGGTCTTTGCGATGAGTGCCAAAATTGGACCCAAGGCCAATTCTGTCAAGAATGCAAAGTTGGGAGTTACGGTAATGCGACGACGGATTTTGGGTGTAGAAAGTGCGACTGTAATGGACACGAAGATGACGAAAAGGGGACTTGCGATAGAGAGACTGGAGTTTGCTTCTGTCGGGACAATACCGAAGGTGAAAGGTAAGGATTGAGTAGCTTATCATTAACAGAATCTGTCGAATCATGATTATTCGTCATTAACGCGTTTCAGGTGCCAACTCTGCAAAAAGGGTTACTACGGGGATCCACGCAACAATGGCATGTGCTACTACTCTTGCATGTCACGTGGCATACTCTCTTCGGAAAACTCAGGCCGCCAAGGCCTCGGTTCCAAGCATTCTCAAATGTCCCTTTGGGAGCGCCGTCTCAATATTTCCCTTACTCGTGAGTGTCTTTGGATAGTCAGTACCGAAAAATCCCTAAATCCCATTCCCCAAATGTCCCCTGGGGTACAAAGCGTCATCCAATTCACGATGCACGACGACATCAAAGTCCATTGTCAAGAAAACAGCGTCTATGTCTACGATGGGCTACCCAATTTCATTTCCTCGTCTTCCCAACATCAGAGCCAAACTTTGGGGGTTTTTTGCGCCGGCTCTACGAACTACCCGGTCAAAGTCGAAGCCAAGTCTGGATTTTTGACGGTGCATTACAAGCAACTGGACAGAGACGAGGGGTTCAACGCGAGCTACGAAATTATGACTTGCAGGTATGTTTGATTTCGATTGTCAAAAAAAAAAAGAACAGAAATGACTCTTTTTCAAAATTTCTATCTATATATTTTTATTCGGGAATGTTCGGGAATATTCGGGTATGTTCGGGAATATTCGAGTATGGTCTCGAGTATCTTCGTAAGGGTTCGTGTATGTTCGGGCAAGTTCGGAATTGTTCGTGAATGTTCGGAAATAGTCGGGAATGTTCGGAATCGTTAATGTATTTAATAGTGGAATCAGCCGTTACATCAAAAAAATAAACGCACGAAATACTCGATGTTTGACTTGCAGGAATTGTCCCAAGAATAGAGAATGCAGAGGGGGAAATTGTCTGTGCAAGGAAGGGTTTATGGGAATCGAGTGTGACGTTGAAATTTGCCCGAAGAATTGTTCGGCACATGAAAAGAAGGGGGTTTGTGACCAGGGGTACGGGCAGTGTGTTTGCAGAGAAGGTTGGGGAGGAAGAGACTGCTCTGTGAAAATACACAAGGTGAAGGTTAAGGTTATGAGTTATTAGTAAACTTGGCGCGCAAACCTCTATTCAGTTTTAGCTATGGTTTCTATTTTAAAACAGTTTAAACGAAGATATTGACTATACTCAATTTTTTATTTTTATTGTCAATATATATAGATAGAAATTATAATTATGTTACTTATTTTATTCTTAAATATAAAAAATGTAAGATAAATTTTGAATTTTTAAAATTTAGAATACAGCATTAAAAAAAGACTAACCTGCCTTGAAAATTTTTTTAAAATACATGAAAAACAACGTTATGAAACTTCGTGAAACTTCTTATGTATGTTAATGGTGAAGTAGCTGGGTCTTGGTTGACTAGTCAGCAAGATGAAGTTTTTTTATTACACAGAAAGATAACAATTATGTTTTTCTTCATTTTCCAAAAGGAAAATCAACTCGTTTTCACCGACCTTTTCAACTCTGAGTACCTTTCTGACCAATTGGACCATCTTCGTCGCAACCTTCCCAGATTCGGTCACTCTCTTGTTGCCGACAGACGAGGCAGTCTCTGGATGTTCGGTGGTTATTCCCTGAGGTAGAAGAAAATAATTATTCTAAATTTGGTTATCCAGAAATGTATTGCCTGGTTTCTAATCTGAACTTAACCCCAATTTTGACTTGAAGCAACGGACCCTTGAACGACATTCGACTTTTCGACACCCAAAACAACACGTGGATGCCGGTGACCATCGAATCTACTTCAGAAGCCTCGATGCCCGAAGGTCGTTATTTTCACGCCGCGGAGATAGTCTTTGGAAAACAAGAAATTTTCGTGTTTGGGGGTCTAACGTCCAAAGAAGAAAACGCTAAAGGCTCGTCGAACCACACACTCAACGACTTTTGGAGGTTCAGTTTGCAAAACCAGAGATGGAATTTGGTGATGCCCAATAAGAAACAACCGCCGCCTTTGGCTGGCTCGACACTGACGTGGAGGAGCAATTCCGAGAGCGAAAGTTTGATACTGATCGGGGGATTTAGTCCCAAGTTCGGGTACAATAGCCAAGTTTGGGAGTTCGACCTGAAGAATGAAAGTTGGGAAGTTCTTGAGACCAGTGGCAAAGGGCCTCTTGGGATTTACGGGCATTCTACGGTGTTCCATGAGAGGAGTCAGAGTTTTTACGTTTTCGGTGGCTACGCTTTTTCTGTGAATCGGACCTTCATTTCGAACAGGCTTTACGCGCTGAATTACGGGAATAAGAAGTGGTCTGTTCTGCCTAGTTTTGAGGACAATCTCTGGGCTGCATTGGTGAGCTTAATTTATTTATTTACTGAAAAGGCGAACTAGGCGGTAATTCAATCACGCGGTGCACGAGAATAAAATTATAAAATGATAATTCGAGAAAAAATGTGCTGTAGCCATCTAGCGAGCACTAATGTACTGACTAATGTGTACGTTAGTACGCAAAATTTGAAAATGATGGTTCGAGAAAAAAAATTTGTGTAACCACCTGGCGAGCACGAGCGTACTAACTTTTGAAATTCTTGCAATCTCCGAAATTTTCAAACGTCTGACAACTTTTCGAATTCCCCTTATCAATTGCATTTCTACGATTCTGAAAATTGCTTGAATATTTGAATTTCACATAATTTAACGAATTTTCACAATGTTATTGTTACTGATTTAGTGGTTCCCTAAAATGACCATGAACCCTTTTTTTTAACAGCCCCAAACACGATTTCTCCACTCAGCCGTCACCACTGACGAGTACATGATCGTTTTTGGCGGTCAGCAATTTCCCACAAACTCCAACGATTCACTGATTGCTTACAAATACTCCTGCAATGTCTGGTTCAATTTGATCACGAAAGACACCGAAATTATCGGTAAACTACCTCCATTTTCTTACGCCCACGCGATGACTCACGGCGAAGAAAACGCGAATTCAATTTACGTCGTCGGGGGCTTCGACGGTGGCACAAAAAGCTATGTTACTTTGATCAACGTCCCCGACGATCTTTGCAATCTCTGGTCGGAAAAATTTGTCTGCAGAAAATACTATGGATGCTCGTTTTGCTCAACTACTACTTTCGATGGAGACAATGTTTCTTACTGTTTCTCCAATGAGAAACAAAGCAATCTTGATCGGTTAGTAGATTTTCCTTATTCGATATAGTGTTATAAATAACTTAAGTCGTTTCAATCGTATGATGAATGTCTTGACAGCTGCGAAGTAAATGTCACGGAGAGTCAACTTTCGAACGGCATAGCCTGTGATAACGAGTGGCTGTCGGTGATAAGGAAATGTCAGAATTTCCAAACTTGCACCGAGTGCTTGGCGGAGTGGCCTTACCATCAAGACCAAAAATCTTTCTGCAAATGGTGCACGAATTGCCCTGTTGGGAAATGCATTCCAATGGATCAGGGTTGCGAGTATTTGAACAAATGCAGTCTTCAGCAGGCTTCTGTCATCGATGTCGACAGGTGTGACGATCAGCAATGCGCAACTGCTGATTGCGAAACATGCCAGAACATGGGGAATTGCGTTTGGACGAGAGATTTCATGAAAACATGTAAGTTGATTGATCTATGAGAAATGACTCATACGTCTTTTATGTGAATCTGACCCTTTCCAAACATCGCCAATGTATAAAAGCCAGAATTAATAAAAATGTCCCTTCTCCCTTCTACCGAAAAATCCCCTAACCTCAATAGTAGTTGCGAGTGAACTCAATGAAAAAACTAAGATACAAAAACCACCGTTACAGCAAATGTGAGAGTAGGTCTGATATTTCAGCTGAAACGGAAGTGAAAGTGTCGCAAGAGCCAGTGAACGACTGGATTTGCATTCCTGAGTATATTTCTGAGAGATTGAGCACTGCGGATATGACCGCGTTGGAAACGACGAATTGTAGGAAACGGTGCTCGGAGCATGACAATTGTCGGAGTTGTCTCAATTCAACGGGAGCCGATGGTGGTTGGCACGAATGCCGATGGTCTACGCAGCTGAATGAGGTTATTTTCTAACCTTTACTTTGCTTTTCGTCCTTCTTCCTCTCAGATAATTCCTATTCTATGCGTCTTTCTCGCACTACAGTAGGTTCCAAGTCTTTTTAAGGGTACACGTTCATGTCTTAGCCGAATATCGTAATAAAGCTTTGTCCAACTTGAAATGTTGCACATAGACAGTTGTTTATTGTTAAATAAGTTTATTGCAATTGTCTAGTGCATTTCGCCATCTTATCAATCAATGTAGTACTAAAGTAGGTTCCGGGTCCTCTTAAGGGTACACGTTCATGTCTTAGCCGAATACACTCGAACTCCAAAGATACGAGCTCCAAAGATATGAGCGCTCTAAAGATACGAGCGCGTCGACTCCAAAGTTACGAGCGAATTTTTTTCCATTCTACTCCCACCCTACACGAAGCGCGCGTGAGGAAACCGCATGTGTGTGCTCACGCACACGCCTTTTCCCTTTAAATGTCACCAAAGTGGGGAACCCCTCTCACGCTCGTATCTTTGGAGCTCGAGTGTATCGTAACGAAACTTTGTCTAACTTGAAATGTTGCACATACACAGTTGTTTATTGCTAAATAAGTTTATTGCACTTATTTTGTGCATTTCGCCATCTTATCAACCGATATAGTACTATAGTAGGTTCCGAGTCTTCTTAAGGGTACACGTTCATGTCTTAGCCTAATATAGTAACGAAACTATGTCTAACTTGAAATGTTGCACATACGCAAATGTTTATTGCTAAGTAAGTTCATTGCAATTATTTAGTGCATTTCGCCATCTTATCAACCTATGTACTGCGCTGGTGGTGTTTGCGGATTGATTCTGCGAAGCCCGGATCTGGGCCATTGTCCAGAACCTTGCTCAAGCTTCGAGCAATGCAGCATTTGTCTGAAACATTCTCACTGCGGTTGGTGCTCTTTGGATTCCATGAATATCACCGGTCAAGGGATTTGTACCGAAGGAGCTTTAGAAGCTCCTACGATAGATCACCCAGCTGGAGGAACGTGCGCGAATGTTTATCACCAACAGTTCTCGCATTTCAAAAAGTGTAAGTTTGATAAAAATCAGGTAGATTAACAGGAATTCTAATATTTTGGAATTCTGGAATTTCTGAATCGTTGCAGGTTTGAATGTTGAGAAACATATTTATTTCGATGGTTTCAGGGAATTTGGAAGGATCGTGGATTGACCAAACGGACGTTTTACACTATGACAACACGACCATGAGCAAAAACCGTTCGAATAAACTTAAATTTTCTTGGCATTACGTTCGTTGTCCGCCTGAAAACGAATGTTTGAATGGTCATGACACGTGTTCTTCGGAAAGTGAAGAGTGTTTTGATCTTGAAGAAGGATACAAATGTGTTTGTGGGACCGGTTACGAACTGTAAGAACCTTTTTGGTGATACTCTATGAATTGGGTTAAATTTTGGAATAGGGAATTGTAATATATAAAATTTCAAAAGTAGTACCTACTATTATGAAAGTATAGTTTTGATTTTCGTTCTACAGGGTGCGCCACCAAAATCCAAACAAATTCAACAAAAAATTCATTACAAATATTTGTCATGAATAAATTTATTTAAAAAAAAACCTTTTTACAT
>JAPYZL010198699.1:0-13921 GCA_030522825.1 Platygaster orseoliae | reverse complement strand
CCAACTGAATAGTTTTCTATTGTTGATACTCGTATATTTTGAGTCGCTTTTTAATTTTTCTCTTTTTGAAACAAAAAAAAACGTTACCATTGTTTAATGATTTCACACAGTTAATAAATTATCAATGTTTTTATACCAAGAAGAAGTGCTACTTCGTCATATAGAGCTGAGATTCAAAAAAAATAACACAGTTTTCACATCGTCCCGTAGAGGATTATAGTAGGACGATTTATAGTCCTCCTATAGTCCGCCAACAGTCCTCTCGTTTTCGCCAGGGTTTCGTGACTTGAAAGAGCTAAAAAAAAGAAAAAAGCTCATTCACTACTTTTCATTTCATCGGTATCCATCAAAAATTACATTTTCATCAATAAGGATGAAACAAAATCAAAATGTAGTCAATGATATTTTTTTTAGCTCTTTCAAGTGTCCCGGATTTTGAACCGACCAATCTGGTAACCCTGTTTTAAGATTTTTTTTAAGTCATGATTTTCAGAGTTTAGTCCTTTCCTTTGAAGTCAAGACTTTTTAAATAGCTTATGAGGAAATTAGTTTGATTACAGTAAAGCTTCATGAGTTATCGATGTTTCATTGAAAGCACGGTACTTACTTTGACGCAGAACACAACAGAAACGCAGGAACTCGCGCAGGAAAAACTATCCTTTTTTTCCTGCGCACGCTCTTTTGTTTTATTGCGTTCCGCGTTTTTTTTCCATCATGGACCACGCTTTATTCTCATTTCGTATCCAAACAAAAGCTTTAATTTTGCATGGTAGTAAACAACATTTGTTTACAAATGCTTTTACGAGATTACAAACGCAAGTAATGATGAGTTTTATTAGCCTATATCGTGATAGAGTTAATAAATTTTTTCTCGTTTAATAGCGTGAAAAAAATTGAAAAAAAGTTTTATTTGTTAAATTCAAAGTACGTTATTAATTGTAAATAAAAATATAGGAGGAAAGTAATTCAGTTATTACTAGGTAATTATATTGAAACGTCTATGAAAAATGTACGTCCATTTTAAATTTGCAGAAAAGTACAATAATAATGCATGTATCAATAATAGCAATAATAGTGCATGTATCATAAATTTAAATTTTTAAATGTACAGTTCGTGTAGTACTCTGAATTTTACAGTATTAAAAGTTGCTGTACTACTTCAAGGCATATAAACTGAAAAACATTGATCAATAGTAAATTTCTCATGAACTTTTGACTAACTCTATTTAAGATCTTGCAAATTTATTAGTAAACGAAATTTTTTTTCAATGTCAATTTGATGTATTAATTCAGACACAAAATAAAGCTAACTGTGCTAAGTACTTTTTTAGCGCATGCGTCGCAGCACGTTTCAGGCTTTCAACGAAACATCAATATTTAAGAGAGTATCATTCAAAATGCATTTACGATTTGCAACGATTTTGGTGAAAAATATAGTGTCATGGCATATTCAAAATTAAATTGCAATATGATTGAATCAATTGTTGCTAATTTCGATGATTTCATTTTCTTACGTTATTGATGTTGGGAAATTTGAGGGAGCGTATTCTTCATTGAAATGCAGAAAACGAGTTATCTAGTTACATAATTTATCGTTAAAAAAAACTTACTTTTTTGAAGCTGCGTCTGATAGTATTTTTTTTTTTTTCAACTGATTTGAGTTACACAATATAAAAAAAGTTAGTAAACGATGTAAAAAATGAAAATCATGTATTTCTTCGAAACAATTAATCCGCATTCCGACTGCTCTTGATCGGAACAATCACTTGGACTTTTATCAAACAATAACTAATTTTCGCTTACGTCACGTTGTTGTTCTTTGATCCCATTGAATCCTTCATCGTTTGCACCCTCATTTTTCTCGCCCTCTCAACTGAATGACGTAAAACAATAACTTGTCAATTCTTAATAAATAGAATGTCGATAAATACACAAACGCGAGAAAATTATTCGCCGCGGAAAAATACGAAACAATTTATTGTTTAAAGGCTTGAACAGAAATATCGTAAATTAGAAAGAGCTTTGAGTCTATTGAATGGTTTTTCATCATCACCCACACATAATGAGCTTCTCGAGCTCGCAAATGAAAGCCGAGTACTGAATGCAGGTAAATTTTACGAATTGTACGTGCATTGAATGATTTTATTATTTTGCGAAAAACTGACACATTGTCATCTATTGTCTTTCACTTCTCGCCGAGAGGACTTTTTGTTGCGAGTATATTTTCTCGCCTAACAAATGCTAGTGTGTGAAAGAACTTATTGTTGTTCAATATTCGTTTTTCCCGGAGTTGAAATTCAATGCACGGTTATCCAATATTTTTCCGTGACAAATGGCCGGCAAAAAATCCATTTCCCACGTTTTTTTTTTTATTTTCGTATGGATGAATGGGCAGTAGCTTTTTCGATTCGGCAGGGGTTGCAGTGAAACTTGGTGAATTTCGTAAACAAGATTTATTTTTCAAAGAAATGTAAGTTTTTTGAAAAAGTTATATTGACATTTAGAAATGGAAAAAAGCATTGTTACTAAATTTATGAAAACATTTTTTCCATTTTCTTGATATTGTATGTCATGTTACTTATTCGAAGTATATTATGCTTTGAGTTGAAAAAAAAAATTATTTTAAATAAAAAAAAAGGGTAAGGGTAGTTTAGGCTATGTTTTTGCTTGTTGTTGAAAATAATAAAAGATAGTTCAATTGATGGATATTTAATTATTTTTTCAAATTAAGAAATCAAGTCTGTTGAATTATTTTGTGTTTTATATCTGTATATGTTTAAGCTGTGTTTCAGTGATTTCCAGATCCTAATTAGAAAAATTTTGAAAGTCGTTGCAAATTTTCACTACAAGAATGAAAAAAAAAATTAGACGTTTTTACTTAACTCATAAAATGTAGTTAATAATTCTTGCATTGCTAAAAAAATTAAACAATAATTTTGAGATTTCAAACAAAAAATTTAATAATAAATATTTCTGCAGAAAGCTGCGAATGAAATTATTTAAAGATACATAATTTTTAATTCTCAAACTTCAAACTTTTAGGTTTCTGAGATTTACAGTTTTTTTGTCACATTCTGATGAACGACGGTATCTCCCTGTTTTTTATGATTGCAAATTTTGAACTTTTCAGAGTGTCGTATGTCACAATCCTCGATTAAAATTCAGAATAATTGCACATTCACTCAAAATCAACCTTTACTGTTCAAAAGAAAAAATTCTTCCTTGCAAGTATCACATTAAATTAATATGTAATGAAAATTCGTCATTTCTGTGCACATTTTCTGTTTAATTAGAATTTCTTAATTCGAAAAAAACTTTGAAATTAACAGATATTTTCATATTTTGTTAGTTCGTGTAAAGTCATTGGCTTTCAAATTTTGACGATTGAAATTTTGAATCTCTAAATTAATATTGACATATCGGAATAAAAATTAAAAATATTGACGTATCAGAATACAAATTTAAAATATTGACGTATCAAAATAAAAATTAAAAATATACTTGTTATAAATAGTTTAATTTTTTCAAAATTATGTTACACTTCAGGAAGTTTAGATTCAATTATAAAAAAAATTTTTAGTATTTTCGAACAATAAAATCATATATAATTCCACAAGTTGAAAAAGCGAAAATTTTTGGCGTAACTTACAAACATATTAAAAATCTAGCTTTTTGAAGATTTCACATACTATACATCAATCATCTTACGATAATCTGAACTAATAATTTTTTTTAACTTTTTCTAGCGTGGGAAGTAAGGTTTTTTAATTTTTTTTTTGTACCCTTTTTCCTCAAAAGTATAGAAAAAAATTGTTTTTTTTCCACAAGTGAATCAGTTGGCATTTCCCATATACAAAATAGTATGGAAAACTACATTTTTTCAAGAATCATAAAAAATGTTCAACTCAATCTTTTTTTGACCTATAACTAAATCGGTTTTTTGGTGTACTTTTTCAGATTTTGGAAAGGAAAGCTTATAAGGAAGATTGCAGTGGACACGGGAAATATTTGCTAGGTCGATGTAGATGTGACAGATTGTATCATGGCGCTAGGTGCCAGTACAAAGAAGAATGTTTCGACGATTCTGACTGTGGGTCTCAAGGGGGTTGCGTTGATAATGGTGGCACGACCTCGCCTACAAAACTTTGTTACTGCAATGTTGGATGGTTTGGACCTAATTGCAGCAAACGTAATTTCTGTTTTATGGATTTTCTATTATATTTTTTTTTTACTTTTTAATGCCAACATATGCTACATAGCATAAAAAAAAATATTGGATTGAAGAAAAATTTTAATAATCAAAAAATTTTTAATATTTTTAAGGAGTAACTCATGAAAATCGTAAAGTTTGTCTTTTAAAATTAATCTCTTTCGATTAGAATCAAAATATTGAGTGAATGAATGTTATTCGAAATTTCGTAAGACCGCATGACTAAAAAACAGTTAAAACTTTCATTGATACACTAAATTTTTATTTGTCATTTTATTAGATCAGCTTTGAATGCCATACTGCAACTATATACTTTTAATTTGATTACAATTCATAGAAAAAAAGAAAAAAAAAAAGAAAAATGGAATAAATTTGTATGCTGATAATGATTCGCATATAAGATTAAATGACTTTTTCTATCTCTTTTGATCCGCTTCTGTATTTAAGCATTGTTAACATTTATCATTTTTTTTATATTAAAGATTATTATTGGGGATACATATAATGTTTAACCATGAAGGAAAATTAGTTGGCAATAATAACCCGATATAGACTTTAATTTTTCATGGTATAAAAAACTTAGAAAGCAAAAACGAACAGTGATGAATATTTGAAATCAAAACGTGTTCTTCAGGATCACCCATCAAGACGACAGAAGTAGACCTGCAATCCTTCAACATGCGAAAATTTTCCAATGACTTTACTTTCTACTGGAGAATATTAAGGAGTAGTGACGAACTAGAAGGCGTTATTGTTGCGAATGGAACTTCTTGGGTAAGTTCCTCGAAAGTTTGAAAATTATAATTCATGTCAAATATTGTTTTTTTTTTATCCATAGCAAATACTCGGGTTAGTTTAAACACTTGGAGAATCTTCAATTTTCAACGTTTCTCAGTGACTTTGAGGTTGTAAACCCAAATTTTCTTCCCGAAAACCTTCGACAATCATTAATCATCACCATCATTTATGCAGAATGCAGAACGAAAGAAAAAAGTTTTTTGTTTTCAAAGGTTGGAGTAGGATGGAGACCTTTAAGTTTAACTGCCGCTTGTCGCGCGCTCCCAGAGATCAAAGATCGCGGTTCGAAAGACAATGAAAAGTCAAATCCAAAAAGTCAACCCGAACCCGAACCTGAATACTCGAGACCGAACAAACCAACAAGCGAACCGGAACCACACGCAGAGCCTTCGAAACCGGAACCAGAGCCAAAATCCTTCCGACCCGGCGGGGCCAAAAGGAGGTCCGCAAAAGTCGATGGCATAGTTACTCCTTCACCGGAAGTAGAAGTAACTGTTCAAACGCGTTCAAGCGTCACGTATCGCGTCAGCTCGCAGCAAGGTAAGACTGACAAGTATATGATTGAAACGTTCGCGTGTGTTTGGCATAGAGAATGAAGTCTCCAGTTTAGGAATAAATTTTCTTTAGAGGGATGTTCATGCAATTATCTCGCAACATCAATAAAATTATGGAACAACAAATGAATATAAATTCATTTTTTCGATACACAGTAAATTATTTTCACGAAGAACATTTTTGAGACTTCGTGACAGGAATTCGTGACAGTCTTAAATTTATGTTGTAGGTCGCAGAAAAAGAGAAGCTGTCTCTGAGCCGACAGGTAAGTTTTTACAAGCTTCTTCAAACACTTTTCATAATACACTCAAATACGATCTTTTCATAAAACTAGTATTCTTTTTGACAATGACGATCTTTATTACATACTTTTAATTATTTCACACGCATTTGATCACGATACTATATCTCGAAAGGCTCATTCATTCGACTTTCCTATTTCATTCGTTTCCCATGTTTATTGTTTTCTAATTTTTGTATTCTGTACAAAAGCGTAACATTGATAATACACGATTTTATTGCATTACACTTTAGATCTAATACTTACCACATACAATGTAACTATACTTAACACAATATATATACAAATAGTTAACCTGTCATAATAGACCACATATAATTAGCACTTGTATTTTTAACACACTGACAGTCTTCAACACCAAATTTAAATCTATATTTACAAAAACCTAGCAAATCATTGAAACTTCCAAAAATTAGAGAAATCAATAAAAACACTTTTTTTTATTTTTTGAGTTATGTGTTTGTCTTCAAGATTTTTCTGAAACATTTTACTTTTTCCTATTCTTCTGATAATTGTGTGTCTTAACACAAGATCGTAAATTTTCATCATAAAACATCATTTTTCTTAGATCATTGAATCGTTTTAAATAAATTTAGTCCAATTTAGTAAGTAAAGTATCCTACTAACAACAGTAACCGTTAACAATCACACATTGACATGACTCTAGAACTCCAACCCATCGTCAAATGTCGCTTCAGCATGAACACTATTCTAAAACACAAAACATAATACTCTAAACAACAAAGTATTGTAAGCTACACTTGTTATAATCCATCCACAATCTAATGCGGATAAATATCTCAAAAACCAACAATCTACTTGAAATGGTTTACGAGAATTTATTCTAAAAAGATAGATACAGTAGATTTACGAAAATGTTTTACGATGATTTTCACGTCAAATCATGACACGAAAACTGAAACTGTTTTCCATAATGTTTCAAGCAAAATGCAAGGACAAATAAACAGATTTTCCTTAGATTTGAAAAACAAATTAGAAAAATAGACTCTCATCGTGATTTAGATGCAAATAAACTCACTGCTTGTAAGACTGATTATGACATGTCAAAGACAAGGGCAATTTCATAGTATATTTTATACATAACTGGACGGAGCAAATGAAAAATTTGATATTCCAATTTTAGTGAAAAAAGCTTCTTTTGTTTGAAAAGTAATCCTTTTCCATTAATGAAAAGCTGAGCTTGGTCAAAAACGATGTTTGTATGGATTTTTACGAAGATATTTTCTCGATGGCGAATAATACTTCGTATGAAAAAAAAATTCGTAGATAACCGTGAAAGCGGTTTTGTTTTCATTAACGAAAAACTAAACGAAAATTGGGTATTCCTCGTAAACTTACAGTTCCCAACTAACGCGAAGGATAGAAACTTAATCCTTATCGACAGCAAAAAATTTTCAAGTTTTTTGAGGTGTTTTAGTTTTGCGAGTTCATTCCATAGAAATTTATTTGACCAGACGAAATTACAATCAAGCTGAACTACGAACTGTTTAATTCCGGGTAAACAATCGATGAACTGATTAAAATTTCAGTCAATGGTCAATTACACACTACATACTTTTCAAAATATTAAAAATACTTTCGCTACTTAACTTTGACCTACATGAGAAAATGTATTGATAAATGATTCCCTTATAATCTTAAAAAAAAATTATGATTGTATGGATTCACGACTTCTTGAAATGAAATCTCTAAATATCAATTAACTCGACCATTTGACAGATAATTGATTCGACGTGAAAATTTTAGAATAACTTTGCATTTAACCTCAATCGTATGAGAAGATAGGGTGATGGTGGCACGTGGTTGCTTTGTTGCACAGGGGAGCCAGTAGGGGAGCCAATCAGCGAGCCCAATAGCACAGCTGAACCTAGCTCTGAACCTCCTACTACTGGCAAAGTTGAAGTTGTACCGGAACCCAAGGCATCTGAACCTGAACCTCAGTCTGACTTGATACCCTTCCCTCATACTGAACCCGAACCTGAACCAGCTTCCCCTGAACCAGAACCCAAGACCCCGTCTTCGAACCCTGAACCTGAGCCAAAGTTTCCATATTCTCCACCAGAACCTGAACCCAAGTCTTCTGATTCTCATGCTGAACCTGAACCCAAGTCATCAGGTAACCACCCAGAACCTGAACCCAAATCTTCCGATGTCCATCCTGAGCCTGAACCTAAGTCTTCCAGTGCCCATCCTGAACCTGAACCCAAGTTGTCCGACGCTCATCCCGAACCTGAACCAAAATCTTCAGGTTCTTCCCCTGAACCTGAACCAGAACCAGAGTCTTCTCCCCCTCACCCTGAAACTGAACCAGAACCATCAAACCCCCATCCTAAAGCTGAACCTGAGCCATCGTTCCCTCATCCTGAATCTGAACCTGAGCCAACGAGTTCGCAAGATGGTAAAACAGGGGCGACGGCAGGTAATGATAAAAAATGAGTGTATTATTGAAAATAAATATATTTTGTAGAATAAGCTAGCAAATCGAAGAACAAATTTTATATTAGATGCAAAATCGTACATTATGTGTCTCTTAGAGGTATTTTGCCGTCTGAGGATGGTGAAAATACCTTAGAGAGGTGCACACGATGTTTTACATGTCTCATAACGTCATTTTTTTTTCGTCCGGGGACCGGAAAGTAAGTTTATCGGTTCTATGACAGAAAAGTGACATCATGAGCAGTGTTCATAACTCGTAGTACTTTAGTACTACTAAACAGGGGCAGACTTATGTTTGATTGAGCGCTAGAAAAGGAACGAAGATAGAAAAATTACAAATACTGATCATGATCAATGTAACGTATGTTACATAACGTACAAGCAAACCTACTTTTCACGGACGAGGTTGAAGTTGCCAGTGCAAGTCCGTTAAATTGTTTGTTTGCGTATTAGTTACGATATTTTATACAAAGTCGATTGCTTTCGAGTTTTTTTGCACGGACGAAAAGTTCTATGTGTGTCGCCAACGTGGTTTATAAATTAAGCAGCAATAGCAGTCCTGTCTAACTCTGTTAGCTGGTAGAAGATGGCAGTTTCTGCAACATTTGCTGCGTAGTGGATTTATCACTTTCAAGATAAGGTCAGGTTTTTTGAGGAATTTGCAAGTATGTTTTCAGCTCAATGGACAATCAAATGAACCGAATAAAAAAGATACCAGCATGGAAATATATTTTTGTTAAAAAAAAACTTCAAAAGTGATCGGCTTTGCGTAAAAACTTTTTGATGTAACCGTTGTTCTATATTTATCGGTTTGTGTTTATTATAGTTACATAATTTGATGTCCAGATCAAATAATATTTCATGAAGTAACTTTTGACCGAAGGTGACATCAATGTTCGATTTTTCAATTTTTATTGTATGCTTATAATAGCTTTTATTCAAATAACAAGTATTCGAATTGAAGTTTTTTTTATCACTACTGCTATTTCATTAAAACTTTCTGTCTAATAGTATTTAATTGTAAGTTCAAAGTCCGTTCAAGTGTCAAACTTTGAAGTAAGAAATAAATAATATGTTTTTATCAAGAATCTCAAAATATTTATTGCACCCTTTGATATTTTCTATTTATTCTTTATACATGTTTCGTACAATATTCCTCTTCGCTCCTTATTTTATTATTAATTTCTTCTTTATCCGATCAACTTGGAGCCAATTATCTCATATTTAATTCAATAAACCAGTTTCTCAAGTATACGGCTTTTATTTTTCCCTCTTCAGGGATAATAACATAATTTGTCAAACTACTACAATTAATTTCCTCCATTTCTTATTTCAATTTTAAACAACCCCTCTCTATACTCCTCAGAGACATATCTTCGAGCAAATGTTTTTCAATTTCCTTTTTACAAATCTCTGTCAACATCTCTCTAATACAATTCATCTTTGTCATTTCGTTCAATGTAATTACCAATTCGTCATTTTTTTGAAAACTTATTATAACTCAGAAGAATCGATCTCAAATTGAGAGTGAGTTTTTATAATTTAGGATAATTATTTCCAACCCACTTGTATAATATATGTCCGAGGTAACTATGTTATTATTTCTGAAGAGGGCAAAATAAAAGCCGAAAGCTTGAGAAAATGTTTTATTGAATTAAATATGAGATAATTGGCTCCAAGTTGATTGGATAAAGGAGAAATGATTGGTATAAATTCTTCAGATATTTATTGAGTATTTTGTTCATTTTTTAGATGTATTGAACGAAATTCATTTAATGAATGTTTTTTCAGTTGCTTCCAGAACAAACAATAATTCTAGTTGACTTTCGTGCTTGAAGCACAATAAAAATTATCCGTAAAAAGTTTTAATAATATGTTAGTAAAAAAAATTGTAACCAAATGATATATACTTTATCATAATCACAAATCTTTAGAATTATTTAAAGTGAGAACACATTATTTTAACCAATTACGAAAACGAAAACGAAAACGAAACAAATATTTATTCCAGTAATCAATCAAGTTGTCTTACAACAATAGATTTTTTATTCCATGTAATCAGTAACTAGGATCGTATCATCTACGATTAATGGGCATTTTACAAAGTTTTTGAAAATAAAATAAATCGTCGATAATTTCCCCAAGAAATAGAATACCTGAAAATTTGTTAGAAATTTGAAAATGTAACAGTTACATTCATTTTTCTCTAATATTGTGAGTGATTCCTGTCAAATTTGAAAGGTTAAGCAATATGAAAAAAATTGAACTGTTAAAAGGGCATGAAAGTTTCTAATATTTCAAATACCATCGAGTTGTTTTTATATCTTCCTGGTGTAGGAATTTTCGAAAATGTGCAGAATACATACAGTGCTCAATTTATTTCCGAGCAATCAACACTATCTCTTAATTTTGTAAAACTGAACTTTTTGATCGTAAATATGTACAAATTAATAAAAAATTTTCCGCGTGATATGAACAGTTCAAAATTTGACATCAGTTATTTTTTATTTTCTTAAGTATTTTTCGAATCAGTTAATGGCGATGGATTTCTACAAATTTTTAAATATACACTCGAAAAAGTTTGTTTAGCAAGCAAAAGTTTTTTGTTATTCCGAATTAATCTTGTACTTATTGTGAACATCAGCTCGAAAAATTGATTTTCATAGATAAAACATTGTAACTATTTTCAATTTCGTTTTAAAATTGAATAACTATCATGATATACACTCGCAAATTTATTTATTACAGCTTCATTATGCGAAAAAAAATCATCAAAAGGTTTTTGAAATCCACCTTGAGAAAAAAAATTTTTTTTATTCGTGAAAATGCTTCTAGTTTAGAAAATTAACTGTTAGGATTCCAGAAATTTTCCCGAAAAAGTTATCTTGAAAAATCATAAAAACTTTCGTATATGTCAGCTATTATAGGCTCTGACAATGTGGATATTTATTAGCTCAAAAATCAAAAAATCAGTCATCAGTTAATATCGGCAGAAATAAATAAATGATTAGCAAGTTCCACATGCTTCCTATATCAGCGATAAACCTTAAACTGATCGACCCAACTTTAAACGCTAGTTGTTTTCCCACAGCTGCGAAATTGCCCCAAGCCAAGTTGCACAAGTACACCCCAAAGCACGACTTCAACGCCATGGACTGCACCGACATAGTGATCGGAACTGCTCAGGGCACGCGTCACCGGGTCTTGGACTATTACACCCGGGACCGGTCGACGCCTCGACCAGACAGTTTTTGGGGCGGCGCTGACAGCCTCACCGCTGCCATGGGTTACGAGCGCGACGGCGTTACCACCATTCTGTTCCGCAAAAAGCTATCGACGAACGAGTTCTTCACAGACCACGAAATCCGGGACGAGGACACGCACGTGATCTGGGCCAAGGGTCAGGAGCCCGGTAAATACGTGCACTCGCCGCCGAGCGGTGTCGAGAAGAGCCGCGTCAAAGTCCAAGACTTTTACAAGCCCAAAGAAATCAAATACCACGGGCACAAATCACAGCGCGGATTCACAACCATCAATTTCTTTGGTTCGTATGAGTTCGTACAGTGTGCACAAAGAATTTTCTCAAAGGTTTAAGCTGGAGTTATGATCAGGGAAAAGAAAGAGAGAAGGGAAAAGGTCAGTTAGGTTTGGTTAGGTAGACATTAAATTCTTGCACGTAAATTTAGAAACAATATTTTGGATACTTGAACTTGAAAAAATGTTATTCTGAAATCTCTGGCTACCATCAAATTCGTTGTGGTCGAAGAAACGATATTTAACGCTAGATGTTTGGAAGATCTCGCTCAGACGCCTTTACACACTTTTTCCTATCTTAAAAACAAATCATCTAAACGTCTCTATTTTTTATTCTTGAATTGAGAAATATTGTTTCTTACATCTAATTGTAAATTTTAAAAAGAATATGTTATGCCAGACTTCAAGAGACATCATTCATATATCTGTATTAACTTTTACATATGTTTGAAATATCTTTCTTGCAAAAAAAGCCATATCAAGTGGCAGATCTTCAGCAGACATTTTTCAGACATGTTGCTTTATAATTTGAAAAAATACTCTCTGAATCTAATAAACAATGTGTAATAGTGGAAGATACTTATATTGAACCATACTACATTTAAAATATGTAGTCAGATGTTTGGTGCAACTGAATAACAAATATCAAAAAATCCTGGAAGAATGATAATTTTTTCGACCACATTGTTAGTCAACTCGAATTTTTTGAATCAAAAACCCACGTGTCTACAGAACAGCACCGAAGAAAAGAATGACCACGATAAAAATTTTGTTCGGTGGCGTTCTTCCAATTAAGACATAATTCCGAATAGTCATGAAGAATCGAAATTACAGATGACAAAAGAAAGGCCGAATACGGAGGAGGAATGTCACTGGAAGGGGGCGGTTGCGGAGGCGAGTGGCGTTACCCGAGGCATTGTTCTCCTCTGAATGGCACTTGTGATTACAGGATAAAATGGCTTTACAAATCGAGAAAGGTATTAAAAGACAGCGAACATTACGTGACGTAATGATATACTTGAAAAAAAAGAAAACAATATAAAAAGTTGCAGTGCCACCGCGCTTGTCAATTGAACTTTGTTTTCAGTCACGCACAACCCTTCCCAGCTTTGTAATTCTTTGTTAGTCAAAAAAAGTAATTGATGTCACAAAAACTACTGTAAGAGTAAAATTTTAATGAAATTGAACAAGACTTTTCTATTTCGATTATCTTCAACATCGATATAATTTTTCCGTTACTGAAAACATTGGTTCTTGACTCTACTGTTTCTACAGAATACAGTAGAACGAAATAAAAAGGATCTTACTGTGTGCGGTTATGTAAAAAGTATGCGTTTTTTGCTATAACTTTTTAGATTTTTTGTTACTATTTTTTGCGCTTTGAAATAGAGAAGAAGAAATTTTTTTGAGCCCGTTGTCGATCATGTGTGTAAAAAGAGACGTAATCGATCGAACTGCGAGTGCCAATTTATTTACCCGTATAAGTGGCATGGAGACATTGAAATATGCCCATTCGGAAATATACTACGAGTTAGCTTGGAACTAGATCAACTTCAACTGTCCATATTCAGACAAGCATAATCTTAATAGTACAACCTGTGCGATTGCGATAACTCTCGAGGGAACGCGACTGTTAATTCGCTCTAACTTGAAGCAGAGAAAATAAGCAGATTCCGTTTCTGAACTTCATATCTATTTAAGACCTATTTTTTGGTGATTAAATAGTTATGTTTATCAGACAGAAAATTTCGTAGTGTACTGATCAATATTTATATTTTTTATGTCATAATTTATTGACATTAAAAGAGTTTAAAAATAAATTCTTCACAAGACAGATTTTTTAATCCATTTTGTAAGTTTAATTTTTTGATTTTCGATTTTATTAACTGGATTCTTTAAGCTAGTGGGTATAGATTGAATTTTCCAAAATTTCGATGACTTATCATTTCAATACCTACAATTTAGAAATACACAGTGCGTCCATTAAGTTTCGAGACACAAACCATATCTCAGCAAATAATAGCTCCATCAATGTGTTCTAATACGCATTTTAAAGCTTAAACCTG
>JAPYZL010198665.1:0-32382 GCA_030522825.1 Platygaster orseoliae | reverse complement strand
AAAAAAAAAAAAACATTTAGACGCGATCCAAGACTGATAAGAGAAAAGTCAGAGAAAAGTCAGACTAGAGTCTGACTTTTCTCTGACCACGCGTTTGCTAGGGTCTCCAAAGGAAATAAGTTTCTCGATAAAATCATCTGAGAAAAAGAAAATCATCACGAAAGAATCGCTTCTAAAGACTCTATCTACAGGGGTTAACCCTGGATCTTCAGATGTGAAGGCCCCGGTGTCATGGCCGCCCCCATTTTGGGCAAGTGCGCGGTTCCTTTGATGCTTTTTTTCTTTTGCTTTTTCGTTTGCACTGGCTTCAAAATCCGCGACGGTTGCGGCGGCATCGGAAAATGCCGGCCCGAGGAAAGGCCGATTGCCGTGACGCCCCGAAAACTCGAGACCGTTCGAGGAAAGTTGGCCAGGCTTCACAGGCCACAAGTGATAGACGAAGTAGATAAGGTATCGTGTAAGGAATAGTATATTTCTTTACTAGTGTGGAAAAGTTTTTTTTAACGAGAGTTGCGATTCGATTGTAATTGTTATTTACAAAATTATGTATATATAATACTGTATATAGTAATTGGAATAGGTTTTCATTCGAAAATTTGAAACTCTGTTGTTCCTCAAAGAGAAATGAAAAAACAAGAGAACCAAAAGGAGAATATGTTTCTCCCAAGCCCGGAAGTGTTTCCGAGAGTCCTGAAGTGGAGCAGGTCAACGAAAGCAACGAGGACGTGGTAGTTACCGAAGACGATGAAGCGGTGGAAGCAAAAAACGAGGGCGGAAATCCGGAAGATTTGTCCTCGCCTTCTTCCGAGTCGAAGGAAGAGGAAACGGAAGAAGATGCGAGAGACTTTGAGGACGAAAGTGATGAGTGCGATGAACCTGAAGATGATGAACGTTCTGGAGAATCAAGTAGATTGTTTTATTTGATTATCTGCTTTTGCTCTCTAAAACTGAATCTGTCAAATACGATAGATTTCAGTCAAATCTGACAGGTTCAATTAAAAGGAATTCGAATAAATTAGATTGACAAATAAATTTGACAGAACACTTGGAGTTGAGTTAATTTTTTGTCATGTATATAGATGAAATCTGTTATCTTGGAAAAATAAAGCTGTTACTTTAAAATCGAAAATTATTGCATTAAAATATTAAAAAAAGAAAGTTGATCGTTATCGGTGGCATTTTGGATTATTATCGATTTTCGAATATTTTTATTAACATTTCAGAAAAAGGTAATCAAATTTATGAAATCAGTAAAGTTTTCTGTCCTGTCAATAAAATTTCTTTTTGTCATTACATGAAACAAATGTTTATCATTTTCGGGTATTTAAGATTTCCTGACTTGACAATAGTTTTTTTTCTATAATATTAATTTATTCATTTTCAAATAGTTAAACTGTCTAAGTATGTATAGTCAAAACATTTTCACAAATTTTTGTATTACGATATTTTTTTTAATATCTAACGAAAAATGAGAGTTTATTGAAAAAATTTTTTAATCGACATAATATGTATTATGAAGCTACTAAATGATGAAGTAATTGGTAGATTCAAAAATGGAAGAAATATGAAGAGTTGTGGAAATAAAATTCACTTATAACGAAATAAAAAACAATAAAAAAATATATGATAATCAAACAATAAATTCATTAATTACTTGCTAAATTATTCATGATATTTATATATATGTATCTTATTTATGTACAGATTTAAAAAACATAGATACTATGAAATTTTATTGAAATTTCAATCATTACTCGTTTAAAACAAGATATTGTTGAATAAAAAAAAAAAAATTACTTTTCTATCATTTTTTTCTAAATAATTTAATAGTGAAGTATTTCACCCCAACAAATTTTGAATTGTTTTTTTCAATTAATGAATTATTTATTTTTCATTTATTGTTTCATTTTTTGTCCGTTTATTTCTACCAAATTTTACAAGCGTATGTTTATAAATTCCAAAATAAATTGCATAATTATTTAATATACAATAAATATTTTTCTATAACACTAATTTATTGATTTTCAAATAGTTTAACCGTCTAAATATTTATGGTCAAAACGTTTTTGGAATTTTTTAATTTGCGATATTTTTTTAATATTCAACGAAAGATGGGAGTTTATTGAAAAAATTTCTTTAATTGACACATGAATTATGAAGCTACTAAATGATGAAATGATTGGTAGATTCAAAAATGGAAGAAATATAACTCACTCATAACGAAATAAAAAACAATCAAAGAGTATATGATAATTTCTATTCATGAATTCATGAATTACTTGCTAAGTTATTTATGATAATTATATATATGTATGTTATTTATGTACAAATTAAAAAAAATATTGATACTATAAAATTGTATTGAAATTTCAATCATTACTCGTTTAAAACAATCTATCGTTGAATAAAAAAAATTAAATCACTTTTTCATAATTTTGTTCTGAATTATCTAATAATAAAGTATTACATTCCAAAAAATCTTGCATTTTTTTTCAAGTTATGAATTAATTATTTTTCATTTATTATTTAATTTTTTGTCTGTTCATTTCAACCAAATTTTACAAGCGTATGTTCATAAATTCTAAAATAAATGGCATTTTTCAATAATATTTTTCTATAATACGAATTTATCGATTGTCAAATAGTTTAACCGTCTAAATATGTATATGTAGTAAAAACTTTTTCAGACATTTTTAATTTATGATATTTTTTCAATATATTCAACGAAAAATGAGAGTTTATTGAAGAAATTTCCTCAATCGACATATGAATTATGAAACTACTAAATGATGAAATAATTGGTAGATTCAAAAATGGAAGAAATATTAAGAGTTTAAGGAAATATAATTTATTCATTACGAAATAAAAAACAATCGAAGAATATATGATAATTACTCGATAATTTCATGAATTACTTGCTAAATTATTCATGATCATTATATATATGTATTTTATTTGTGTACAAATTTGAAGAAGTATTGATACTATAAAGTTTTATTGACATTTAAATCATTACTCGTTTAAAACAAGATATCGTTGAATAAAAAAATAAAACCACATTTTTATAATTTTGTTCTTAATTATCTCATATTAAAGTATATAATTCCAAAAAATGTTGATTTCTTCTTTTTTTAATAAAATAATTATTTTTCATTTATTGTTTAATTTTTTGTCTGTTCATTTCTATCAAATTTCACAAGCGTATGTTCATAAATTCCAGAATAAAGGTCATAATTATTTATTTATACAATAAGTTAATGGGTAATATCAAAGAAATATATTCCAACAAATTCTGTCAGTCTTTTTCCTCATAACGTTTGTTAATAGGGCTGTGAAATTTCGATTGATTAGCAACAAATTCCATCAGTGATTTTTTTACTGATGAATCTGTCAATATGTCAAGAACAACAGATTTTTTAGTCAAATCATCACTGACAGATTCATTTAATTAAAATTTGACTGGTTCAGATTTAGAGAGTGAGAAAATTTAATTTAATGATCTTCAAACAAACTTTATATTCAATTGACTACGTTTTACTTAACTTTTTTTCAATAGAAGAAGCAGTCTTGGATAAAGAATCAAATTCTGTAGAAAACGACGAAAAAAGCCCAGAAAAGGACGAAAAAAGCCCAGAAAAGGACGAAAAAAGCCCAGAAAATGACGAGAAAAGCTCTGAAAAAGACACCTCAAGTTCAGAAAATGAAAAAAGTGATGAAGAAGAAGAAAAAATCCTCGAAGATGACGAGAAAAGCGTAGAAGTTGAAAAAAATTTGAAAGTTGAAGAAAAAGTTGCACGAGATCCGAAAATTACACCGAAAATTACCAAGTTGGAGAAAGTACGACATGCTAATAAGGATAAGACGAATTTGAAGGAAGAAGAATCTGATCAGAGCCCGATTCACGTGGTAACAGAGGAAGAAGAGCCTTCGTTTTCTTATGATTCGGTAGAACGGTTCGACGCACCAGCACCGAAGCCGATAACGACACCCCAAGATACGAATTTAAAGCCGAAGCCTCGAAATGCAGCAACTTCAGAAACTTTGAAAGTTGCGGCAAAGGTAATCGAATACGCTGCAAAGCCTGCGAAAACAACGGAGAAGCCGGAAATCCACGGGCCTAAACGAGCATGTAAGGATTATTTTGAGTTTGAATAAGTTTCATTCAAAAGCAAGTTTTTAATTGCTTACTTGATTTACCATGTAAGGAGTAATTGAAAGAAGTTTTTGTAGTTTTATCACATTTTTAACAGGGGAAGTAGATGAAATCATAAATTTGGTTAATTAAGAAAACGATTACTGAACTAATTGATTTACAGTATTTAATGAAAAGTGAGTTTTTAAGAGTCAACTATGATACTTCTACTATTAAACAATTCATAAATTGAATTTCATTTAAATATTTTATTTTTATTCTTGTTTTAATGTTATTTTTCAGACGAGGGAATAAGTTTAACTCAACTTAATGATGAAATTCTTCGATTACCGTCATTTATGTTAAACTTCAGTGAAGTTGAAGACACGAAATGCCAGCAGCATGGAAAAATTTTCCTTCGACAATTGCGGGGTCACAAATTGTGGGCGCTTCAAAGTACGTTTTAAAATATCAATTCATTCGTTGTTCCATTTGTTTATACAGAAATGTAGTGATTTATAAACTTCATCAAACTTTAGTATATTTAGACATTCAACTCAAAATATGTACTGTCCAGAGTAAAAAAAAAATTTATTTATGTAAATTTGATTAAAATCAAAAAATTTTTGAAAATATTAATTTTCAAATTTTTTTTCTTATGAAATTCAATTAAATCAAACTTCTCCCAAAATCCAGATAAAATTAATTATTATTAAATATAAAAAAATAATGGAAAAAGTTCACTGAAAAATCAATTTGAATAGTAAAAATCATAGAAATTCATAAAATTCTAGAAATCTCGAGAGCGATTCGTAGAAACACTAAAAATCTATAAAAATACTATATAAAATACTGCAAACTTTGATGGATAACATTCAGTAGCAAAACTATAGGAATTTATTGAAAATTTGAAATCTTTTTGATTTTAGTTTTCTCAAAAATCTTTGAGATTCTTTGCATTTTTACAACTTTGAAATTATTAAAAATTTTCTTTATTTTTTAATTCTATATTCTGAAAGTAATTTTTATTTTTTATTATCAATATTATTCATTATTTAAAGTTATTTTTAAAATTATTCGAATTTTTTAGATTTTTGATTCCAAGAGCATACAATTCTGAAAAGCTGAATAGAAATCTATAAAAATATCAGAAAATACTTAAAGTTGTACAAACACCAAAGACTTATGAAAAATACCAAAAGTATAAAAAAAAATTTTTCAACCTCAATCAAAAAAATCAAATTCCTTATTATTCAATACAAACATGAAAAATACGTGACTCTGGACTCCAAAACTTTTATAATTTCAAAACTAAACTATCAAAAGATTATAAATTATGAAATTGCGGGGGAAATATATTTTTTCCAAAATTTTTTTTATATTTATAACATTTCATAAACGAACGGAGAATTTTTAAAATGAGAAATTGTCTACATAATACATCATTAGTGGTTACTATTACGCGACAGAAATTTTTGGGAATTTTACTACAAAAATATTGTTCAATGTTTTTTAACGTGTTTTTTTTTTTAATTATGAGTCCTTAAACTACAAAATAAATGCATATTTTAAAAAAAATTTCTCGATCTTAAAAACTTGGAAGTATTGCAAAATTACAAAAAATTATTATACAAAAATTTCAATGAACTTTTTTCGATTATTATTGTTAAAATAGAAAGAAAATGAAAAAGCATTTAGATAATTCTTCAGATTGTTGTAAATTCTATGAAACTCGAATAGTTTGTTGAATTTCACACAATGTTAATAAATTTTGTACATCGTGAAAAGTTTTTCAATTTCGAAAAATTACAGAAACCGTGTTGTACACATTTTTTGAAAATCAGAAAATGTTCAATATGGATAAGGTCCAAAATTTTTGAAATTTTGAAAATAATCTAGAATATAATGTAACTTTGATAAATGTTATTTTATTATAATTTATTGTAATAGTTCGGTTAAACTATGAATCAATAATTGATTGATTTTTGCGTGGTATTTTTGGATATTTAATTTTTATTTTATTATAAAGTTTTTTGAAATCAAAAATTGATCGCCGAACAAAGATGTTATATAATTATAAAAATATAATTAAAATTTGAAGTTTCATAAAATTTCCGTAAATTTCATGAATTGTTAAGAAATACGAAAATTTTCTAGAATTACAATTTGTTAGTTTTTTTCCTTGTTTTAATTTTTTTTACACTAATTAAAAAACTTTTCGCCAAGTTCTGCATTTTACATGTTTTTTTTTTAAATTTCTTCCTTATTGTAAATATCTTAAATGTAAACAATATTTCCCAAAATTGGTATAGTTTGGTTTTAATATATTTTTTGGACATTATAAATTATACATTACATTTTGAACATTACCGTACCCAATCAGGAGTACCCAAAGTGCAAAGTAGGTTTTATACAAGTCATTCAAGTGATTTTTTATCAATAGCAAATTTTATTATTTTGCACTTTGATGACCTTTTGTTTTTTTTTCCTGTAAAAATATTTTTCGTGAAACATGAGTGAAAAATCAGCAATCATATTTCAGTGTTGGATTCCGGTGCGAAAATACCTTCGGGTCTGCTGCGTGGAAACATAAACGCTTTCGGCGACTTTGACCAGTGCCTCGATATTATGACACGCGTTAAAATCAAGGAACATATTGTGAAAATTCAAGGCAAGTATTGCCTAGCGACTCTGGACTTGCATGCTATTCAGCCGGGCATGAAAGTTCCAGTGAACCTGATGCAAAGTCGTTCCTTTATTAGAGGAAACATGCGTGATGTAAGTACTCGATGTGCGGAATTTTTCCGAAGGGTAGATTTTTGATCTTCGGAGTTTCGTGTAAAAAATTGTTATGATTTTTCTAATTTTTTGGGTGAGCAAGATTTTTATTTTGGAAGTCTTCTAAAATAGTTTTTTTAGTGAAGGATTGAAAATTTAGTGCACTAGATTAACGAAATGTAACAATATTTCATCAAATTGTAGGTTTTGATAGAAACGTTGAAAATTAATGGTAGAATTTTTTTGATTTCGAAAAATGTTGAGGATTAACTAAAATTAACTTTTTACTTTTTGTTTATTAAAGAATAAATTAATTTCATCTGAATTACACTTTTTTCTCTGCCTACGCGCCTGTTCTGTGGTACCAAGAAATTTTCAGTTGCATGGACGATAAAACCTTGAAGCTACTCTGCGCCTTATTTCCGACTGATTTCGGACAAGTTTTTATTAGTCCAGCGTGTTTATTCAGCTCGATGTTGACTTCCGACCAGCAAATAATGTCAATTGAATTCCAGCCTGGGCACTTTATCCCACGATTCACGACAGCCCACTGGGGCCTGTGTCTCCCGGCAGCGTGCTCAGCGCTTGATGCGCAAAGGGCGCTGGAAAAGGCGCTAGAACCGTACAATTTGACCGTGGGTATTCGATTTTCCGCGAACGTGGACCCTGAGATGTGCTACGTAAAGCAAAAATCAGAGGGCTACTCAAAAGAGACCATTGGGGTTCTGTAAGTCAAATAGAAAATTTTTCCCCGAGCAAATTGAGAGGATCCCCAGTGTTGTAATTCTGAATTTTGTACAAAAAATATTTGGATTTAAGAGTTTTGGACTCTGGAAGCCAAAACTTATGTAAATTTCAAACTCCGAAATTCGGAAAATTGAAAAATCGTACTCTGTAACTAGATCATCAATGACTAAAAATAAATATTATTACTTTAATTTTGTAAAATTCCATTGTTCCACAAAAAACTTGAATATTTTATGAAAAATAAAGAAAAAATCCCTAGAATAAAGAAAAATAAAAAAAGGGTATGCAGCACGAAAAAATTTGTTCTCAGGTACTTCTACGCAATGGTGATTTGCCTCGTTACTGTTGCTACCACTCGGGACTTGTTTTCCAAGTCTGACGAAAAAGGTAAAAAATTTTATTCACTTTATTCTTTATATTTTAATTATAACGAAAATTTTCATTTCTGAGTTTCTTCTAAAGCGGACACTCAAGGATAAAATTTCTACTAGCTTTAAAATATTCTCAGACGATGGAAACTCATGAGGGAAGTAACAACGAGGTTTATTTTTCCTTTTTTCCCGACAGGAAACTACGCCGAACGAATAATAATGTCCTTTTCGCTGCAAAGAACGCTGCGAGCTTTATTGAAAGACAATTCGTCGTTTACGGGTGACGTAACGTGTATTCACGGGATCAGATCTTTGTCAACGATCGCCTTGTACGTGGCACACAAATTGATACCAACGTCCAGGATGCCTTACGCGAATCGCGTCTTGCTAACCGAGGTACGAAATCGGAAATCCGTCGCACAATGGAAAAACCGCGTCGAGTCTGTTTACGTTAGAATAGAGAAAATCGAGATTCATTCGGTAAATTGTTTTAATTGCATGGCGAACTGCGATTTTTTTTCGATTTCTTGGACTTGGTTATGAGATAATTAGAGATACATAATTATTTCAATTTTTATATCATTGATTTTCTGGATAGTGAATTCATTAATGAAGTTTTTTCGGATGAATTTGATTATAATTTTTGTAAAATAGAAAGAGTGAAACTCATAAATAATAAAAATACAAACCGTGAAAAATATTGCATGAAAGTCTTTTTAGTTAAAATGTATTAATTGAAATCGAAAGGACATGAAGAATGGTTGCATGAAAGTTCTGAAAGTTGAAAATAATTCTTGATTTTGTTATTTAAAAAATAGTAATCCTGGCTTCAGAAGAATTTTTTCTCGAAAAAAATTTGAATCAGAAATTTTTGGCTAGGAAAGCGTAGAAAATACAATTTTTAAAATTGTTCAAACTAAGGGAAATGAAAGAAAAATCGTAATCTGGAAAAATAATGAAAATTTAAAAAATATTGAATTCTGGAGCATCATAGTCTACAAATCTACTTAGAAATCCAAAAAAATTATAGAAAATCGACATTCATTCGGTAAATAGTTTAACTACAATTTTTTTCGTTTTCTTGGATTGAAATATGAGATGATTAAATATACATAATTATTTCAATTTTCATAATAATTGATTTCATGAATAATGAAATTTATTTGCATAAATTGATGATCAATTCTTGTAAAAATGAAAAGAGTGAAAGTCATGAATAATAAATATACATGAAAAATTACTAGTAAAAATTTGTTAATTGAAATCTAGAGGACATAAAAAATGATTCATGAAAGTTCGGAAAGTTAAAGATAATTTTTGATTTTGTTATTTAAAAAATAATAACCCTGGCTAGAGAAGAATTTTTACTCGAAAAAAATTCGAATCATTAATTTTTGACTAGGAAGACGTAGAAAATATAAATTTTAGAATTGTTTGAACTTAGGGAAATGGAAGGAAAAATTTAAATATGGAAAAATAATGAAAATTTAAAAAGTATGGAATCCTGGTGCATCATAGTCTACAAATTTACATAGAAATGCAAAAAAATAATGGAAAATCGAAAATCATTCGGTGAATTGTTTTAATTGCATAGTGAACTGTAATTTTTTCACTTTCTTGGATTTTGTTATTAGATAACTAAATATACATAATTATTTCAATATTTATATCATTGTTTTTCTAGATAGTGAATTAATTAATGAAATTTATTCGGATACATTCATTATTTATTCTTGTAAAAATGAGAAGAATTAGAGTCATAGATAATAAAAATACAAACTGTGAAAAATATTTCATGAAAATATTACTAGTAAAACCGTTATAACTGAAATATAGAGGACATCAAGAATGGTTGCATGTTATTTCCTAAAGTTAAACTCAATTTTCGATTTTGTTATTTAAAAAATAATAATCCTGATTTCAGAAGAATTTTTTCTCAAAAAAAATTCGAATATTAAATTTTTAGCTAGGAAAGCGTAGAAAATATAATTTTTAAAATTGTTTTAACTGAGGGAAATGAAAGGAAAAATTGGAATCTAGAAAAATGATGAATATTTAAAAAATATTTATTCCTGGAGCATTGTAGTCCAAAAATCTACATAGTCATCCAAAAAAATAATGAAAAATCGAGAATCATACAAACTGTGAAGAAATACTCAAAGTAAAGAATTCTGTTAAAGAAATGTTTTTTCAAAAATTTAAACAAATAGCTGCGATACATAAAACTTCGAATTCCAGAGGATCAAATTTTAAAAAGTCTGTATTGTAATTTATCATAATCCTAAAAATTTATTAAAATACTACAGAATCCATTAAAGTATTAGAAATACCTCAAAATATGCGAGAAACTGAAAAACTATGTAAAGAACATTTTTTTCAAAATTTTTAAAAACTTGAATCCTAAAGCATTTAATTCGAATATCGTAAACTGAGAAAAAACCTAGTAATTTGTACTATAAATATTGGAAAAATTACTATTTTCTGGGAAAATTTACAATATTCTTTTAATTTTTCATATATTATAGTACATTTACCCATAAATATATTTATTTCTAGTAAAACGTCAAGTACTACAATTATAAGTTTATATACAGTAAAAAATACTAAACATACTAAAATTTTTACTTTAGTAAATAACAGTTCTCAATATACAAGATATTGGAAATTACCTCACATGATCATAATTTCTACGTTTTTTCATAAATATTACTATACATACATAAGTATCATTATAAACAAATACAACTACTATACTATATGCCAATAACTACAATACGAATATTTTGAATAATACAATACTGTATGTGTATATAGTAAAAAGTACTAGATTTTTTCTCAGTGCATATTCACTAAAGACTTTTTGAGGACGGTCATTTCGATTTAATGACCTCGGCATTAATTGTCCTCGAAACAGGTTGCGAACAATCCGATCAGCTCTGTCCTGAGAGTCTCGTTGGTTTACACGGATTCATTTTTGCTCCTTAGTGGCGTCCTGACCGCTTACAACATGGCTAAGGAGTTGTCGACGAGGGGTGAGATTCGTTGGTTCTGTCGTTTCGTCACTAGGTATATCAGGTAAAATCAAGCACCACTTTAAGTTCATCAACTACACGCATTTTACAGTTATAATATTCAACAGACTCTTATTTTTCTTTACGAATAAACAGGAAGATACGAAATTTTGAAAATCAAAATTATGACCTTGAAAACCCTAAACCACGTTGGTTATACCAACGATTTATTTCGTAAAATATGGACTAACCAAAGCTTTTGTTATACCAACTAATGCACAATTTTCACGATAACCAACAATTTGGTTATCATGCCTAAAGTTTTGGTTGTACTACCCAAAACTTTAATGGGCTCATATTTTACTAAATCAATGGTTGATGTAACCAAAAATTTCTCTCCGTGTAAAACAACGGATTTTATTGAAAAAATCCACCCTCGAACTCACAGTGAAGAAGAACCCAATCAATCAGAACTATTTGAAATGGATACTTGGATATCCTCTTGGAATTTAATTAAAAAATTTCCCAGATTGACCCCGTCGCTGCTCGTCATCATTTTTTGGTACACGTTCGTAATGGAGCACGCGGGGTCGGGTCCCCAATGGAACAGCGTCATCAAGGCAAACGCCGATGTTTGCAAGAAAAACGCCTGGACGAATTTGCTCTACATCCAGAACTTTTTCCCCTTCGAGGAGATGGTAAGGGAAATAATTTTTTTTTCCTTTCCCAGGGCGTGATCGTGAAACTGAACGGCTGAATTTATCAATTGAACGCGGTGGTTACGCTTGATTAAAAAACGCTCGCGCCGCTTGTGTGGAATTATTTATGCCGTCGAGTAAATCAGTTTTGAAAATAAATTTCTACTCAGTTTTAAACCGTGGATTACGATTATAAATTTTATTCGTGATACGTGTCAGTGACGTAAAAAATAGTATTGTTTGATGGAGTTTTGTTAAAAATCGAAAGATGAAACTGATGAATTTGGAATATTTTTGTGGGGGTTTATAGTTTGTTTATCAAGTTGGTAATTATTTGTAGAATAGTTGTTTTATAGTATTGCTTTGTAGGACAGTAGAGGTTTTTTATGGTTATTTTCTGCAGAGATATTGCACGTGGACAAAATTTTTGAATTTTGAGTAGAAGTTCCGGATGGAATTGGAACGGTATTAAAAAATTCAATGATTGTAGAACCATGTAAATGATTAAATGATCGGATTATAATTGCGGCAGAAAAATTCAAGTTCATAATTGCATGAAAGCAAACATTTATTTTTATTTTTAACAACTGATTAGAGTTTCACAGTAGGAAGACTGTGGAAAATGGTAGAATGTTTGAGGAAATCTCTTTGAATAAGGTAATAAGGGTTTTCACATATTTTTTCAGGATTTTTTCATTTTTTTCATTTACGTGAGTTATTATTATTATATTTCTAAGAAAAATCTGTATGAATTTGACAAATTCTAATAAAGTTTGTGAAGTTTTGAGTAGTTTTTAATATTTTGTATGTATCGAAAATTTTGAGAAATTAAAAAACATGAAAAAATTTCGAGATTGTCAATAATTGTGTGAAATTCGAAAAGTTTGTATAGTTACAAAAATTTTTTTTGATTTTGGAGGTTGTGGTTATAATCATATTTGTTCTAGATATGCATGATAATATTTTTTATCCTAAATGAAATCTGAAAAATTTTGAAATTGGTTGGGACAAACTTTCATGAGACTCGGAAAGTTTGGAAAAGTTTGTATCATGCTTGAAATTCAAAAAATTTCGAGCAACTAAACAACATTAAAACTTTTGAGATTGTTAATAATTACATAATGAAATTGAAAAAACTCCAGGACTTTGGAAAATTTTTTCATATTTTGTAGATGGTATTCATGATTATATTTGTTCGAAATATGTATAAAAATGTTTTTCCATTTACCAATGAAAATTTTCAATAATTCTATAAGATTTGAAAAACTTGTAGAATTACAAAAAAAGTCATACTGAATTTCGTGAATTTTTTTCCAAACTTTTAGAAATATGGAAAATTACAGATTTTGTGTAACATCCCTAAAATATTTGAAAATACAGAAAACTAAAGGATTCATGTTGTGTTTCTGAAATTTTTGAAAACCAGAAAATTACAGAGTTTATGTAAGATATCTACACTTTTTGAAAAAAAACAGGAAATAAAAGAATTCACGTGATATCTCAAGAGTTTTTGAAAATCAGAATATTACAGAATTAATGTACATAATATCCCTGAAATTTTTAAACATTAGAAAATTACAGATTTCATGTAATATCTCCAAGATTTTCAAAAATCAGAAAATTAAAGAATTCATGTAATGGCTTTAAAATTTTCGAAAACACAACTAAAGGATCCAACTTTTGAGATTGTTAATAATTACATAAAATTCAAAAAATTGCAGGATTTTGGAAAATGTTCATAAATTTTGTAATTGGTATTCATGATCAAATTTGTTCAAAACATGTATAAAAATGTATTTTCATTTAACAATAAAAATTTTCAATAATTCTATGAAATTCGAAAAACTTTTAGAGTTACGAAAAATATGTAAATGAATTTCGTGAATTTTTTCCAAAATTTTTAGAAATATAGAAAATTACAGATTTTGTGTAACATTTATAAAATATTTAAAAATATGAAAAATTGAAAGGGTTCATGTTGTATTTTTAAAATGTTTGAAAATCAGAAAATTATAGAGTTTGTGTAATATCCCTACATTTTTTGAAAAACAGGAAATGAAGGAATTCACGTAATATCTCAAGAGTTTTTGAAAATAAGAAAATTAAAGAATTAATCTATCTCTGAAATTTTTAAAAATACAGAAAATTACAGATTTTTTGTAATATCTCACAATTTAAAAAAATCAGAAAATTACAGATTTCATATCTCTAAGATTTTCAAAAATCAGAAAATTAAAGAATTCATGTAATGTCTCAAAAATTTTTGAAAACAAAATTACAGGCTCGTGTAATATCTCTGAAGTTTTGAAAAAAATTCCTTTCCAAAATCAAAAAATGTTTCATCATACGAATATGGCCAATATTCTCGTGATAAAAATCTAAAATCCAAGAACATTTTGATAAACTTCCTAAATAATGAAGATATTCTACAATTTATTCATCGGATAACGCTCTTTTTTTATTCTTCAAAATTTTCATGATTTCTCGATCTTGAAAAGCCAAAAAATGAAAAAATCATTTTTTGTTTCTTGCTTTCAAGCAATAATATCCTTAGGAGACTACTTTTCCTCTTGAGTATATTATTTTCTCGATGGGGACCCAATAAAGGACCAAAAGCTGGAAATTACGAAACAAAAAATTATTTTTTTCATTTTTTTGCCTCCAAAAGATCAATAAATCATGAAAATTATGAAGAATAAAAATGTAGCCTTGTCTAATAAATCAATCGTCAAATATTTTCACAATATATTCCTTTTTTTGGCTCCAAAATATCAATAAATCATGAAAATTATAAAGAATAAAAATGGAGCCTTATCCAATAGATACCTCGTCAAATATTTTCACTATTTAATCCTTTTTTTGGCTCCAAAAGATCAATAAATCATGAAAATTCTGAAGAATCAAAATGTAGCCTTATCCAATAAACCAATCATTAAACATTTTTACAATTTCATCCTTTTTTTGGCTCCAGAAGATGAATAAATCATAAAAATCATGAAGAATAAGAATGTAGTCATCCAATAATAAATTGTCAAATATTTTCACAATTTAATTCTTTTTTTGGCTCCAAAAGATGAATAAATAATGAAAATGATGAAGAATATAAATGTGGCCTCATCAAATAAATCGATCATGAAATATTTTCACAACTTAATCCTTTTTTTGCTTCCAAAGCATCAAGAAACCACAAAAATCATTCTTCGATTTTCTATAAAAATATTTCAAAATCGAAATAAACACTATCGCGTTAGTATCTATGACTATTTCACCTATCCAGAATTTCCTAAATACGACCTGCTGCCCCCCTTCGCCCTTCAACTTCCTCCACCCCTGCGTCATTTTGTCGTGGCTTGTGAACCGAATTCTCGGGCGCATTCTTAATTAACCGCGTGGTTTGGTTCACTTTGATTTGCAGTGCGCGACGCACACCCATCAGCTGGCGCTGGATATGCAATTGTCCCTGTTCGTGCCGGCCTTGGTCTTTTTTCTACAAATCAAGCCCGTCATTGGGGTGCTACTAGTGTTCTTCCTACTCCAAGTTTCCGCCACGCTGCGCTACCTCGCCACGGCCAACAATAATTTGTCCCTCGTCATATTTCACGGCATGACGTACGCTCGCGTTTCGTTAAAATTGCACGCGCGCGCTACCCATAGGCCCTCGAGATTTATATTCCACGCTTTGTCTTTTTCCCAGGTTGAAACATCTTTACAAAACTGCCAATTTGACGTACATGCTGACCCTGCACAGGGCGACGCCGTATTTATTCGGAGTCCTTCTCGGGGTTTTTTTGAATTATACGGGGAAGAATGTCAAGATTCCGAAGGTAGGGTTTTCAAGTAATTCGTACACCGGACTGTATAAAAATCATTTTATAATACATATTTAAAAATCCTGAAAACTTAATGCAATTTTTTTCAATTTCATAATTCTGTAGTGTCCCGGCATAACTGAATAAGTCCACTTTGCCATAAGGCTCATTTTACATAATATTCTGGATGTATTTTGAGCTTTATAGCGAAGTGGACTTATTCGGTTATGCCGGGACACCATAGAATTATAGTAATGCATTTTATAAAAAATGTGCATAGTGACACCATGCAATTTTATGCCATAAATTTTGAATTTCATATTTATAGTAACGAATTTGTAAAATGTGTGCACAAAAAATAAAGTACGTAATAAAATCGTGAGTAATTGACATCGTGCCATTTAGATTATAATTAATTAAGAATCTTATTAATCAATATTCTACGATTCTAATTAATCAGAAATCCAATTCAAAGTTACAAAAGTTTTAATCATGGCATAACATTTCGAAAATTTTATGCCATGAATTTTTAATTTCATTATCATAGTAATTAATTTCTGAAAAATGTTCACAATTGACATCATGCCATTTTATGGTATAAAATTTTCATTTCATAATTACAGCTATGAATTTGTAAAATATGTGCACAATAAATACAGTGGTAAATAAAACCGTGAACAATTGATATCTTGCCATTTAGATTCAAATTAATTGAGAATCTAATTAATTAAGAATCGACGATTTTAATAAATTAAGAATTTAATTCAAGGTTCTAAGGTCCTAATCATGACATAACATTTCGAAAATTTTATGACATGAATTTCCGATTTCATTATATCATAGTAATAAATTTATAAAAAATGTTTACAATTGCCACCATGACATTTTATGCCATAAATTTTGAATTTCATATTTATAACAATAAATTTGAAAAATATGTGTAAAAAAGTACAGTGATTGATAATATTTTGAACAATTGACATCATGCCATTAAAATTCTATTTAATAAATATTCTATGATTCTAATTAATAAAGGATTTTATTGAAGATTCAAAAAATCTACTCATAGAATAACATTTTGAAAATTTCATGCCATACATTTTTAATATCATTATTATAGTAATGAATTTCTAAACACTTTGCACAGTTGACACCATGACATTTTATGTTATAAATTTTTGATTTCATATTTACAGCAATAAATTTGTAAAACATTTGCGCAAAAAATACAGTGCGTAATAAAATCGTGAATATTAGCATCTTACCATTTACATTCAAATTAATTAGGAATCTAATTAAATTTAACATTCTACGATCCTAATTCATCAGAAATCCAATTCCAGATTCTAAAATTCTAATAATGGCATAACATTTCGAAAATTTTATGCTATAAATTGTTCATTTCATATTTATAGTAATGAATTTGTAAAGTATGTGCACAATAAATACAGTGGTAAATAAAATCGTGAACTATTGAAACCTTGCCATTTAGATTCTTATTAATTAAGCATCTAATTAATTAACAATCTACGATTTTGATTAATAAGGAATTTAATTCAAGCTTCTAAGATTCTAATCATGGCACAAAATTTCGAAAATTTTATGTCATGAATTTTTAATTTCATTATCATAGTAGTGAATTTCTAAAAAATGTTCACAATTGACACCATGCCATTTTATGCTATAAGTTTTAAATTTCATATTTATAGTTTTGAATCTGTAAAACATGTGTACAAAAAAATACAGTGCTCAATAAAATCTTGGACAATCGACATCTTGCCATTTAGATTCTAACTATTTAAAAATCTAATTAATAACCAATCTACGATTTTTATTAATTAAAAATCTAATTCAAGGTTCTAAGGTTTAATCATGACATAACATTTCGAAAATTTTATGCCATGAATTTTCGATTTCATGATCAGAGTAATGATTTTCTAAAAAATGTTAACAATGTACACCATGATATTTTATGCCATAAATTTTTGATTCATATTCATAGCTATGAATTTGTAAAATATGTGCACAATAAATACAGTGCTCAATAAAATCTTTGATAATTGACATCTTGTCATTTAGATTCTAATTAATTAGGAATCTAATTAATTAACATTCTACGATTCTATTTGATTAAGAATCTAATTCAAAATTTTAAGATTCTAATCATGGTATAGCATTCGGGAAATTTAATGCCATTATTCTTAATTTCATTATTATTGTAATGAATTTCTAAAAGAATTGCACAATTGACACCATGTCATTTTGAACAAAAAATTTTTAATTTCCTATTTATAGTTATGAATTTGTAACAAAATTCGCACAAAAAATACAGTGCTTAATAAAATCGTGAACAATTGACATCGTGCCATTAAGATTCTAATTATTGAAGAATCTAAGTAGTTAACATTCTAAAATTCTTATTAATTAAGAATGTAAGTAGTCAACATTTTACGATTCTAATTGATTAAGGATCTAATTCAAAATCTAATTCAAGATTCATGAAATACATATGAAATATATCTTCAAGATTGAACAAGAACATATATCTACTACTACAATATTATTTTATAATATTATCAATGTAATATAAAAAAATGCAACAAATAACTGGCAAAAAGTAAAATATTTCAGACTTATTCCACAGTCGAATATTTTATAATAGTAATGACTTTATTTTTTTTATCAGTGTCGTGAAACTCAGATTTGCATAGACGTTCCCTGTCATTTTTCCGGAACACTATTTTTCTGAATTTGAATAAGTATAAATAAATAATACCAATAAACATGATAATACAATGTTTGCAACTCTTTCAAGTCTTTTAACTGATTAAAAATATGAAATTACCTCAAAAGTTTCTTTTTCCTGGTTTTTTCAAGATTCTCGTAGTTTTCGGTTGGTTGGTTGCTGCAATTTTAGGATTATGGTCGCTATTCTATCCATGGAGGGCAGCTAGAAGAGATTTTGTTTACAACGTGGAAGACGCCGCGTTTTATGCAGTACTAGCTCCAGTTTTTTCCGCACTAGCTTTGACTTGGGTTATTTTCGCGTGCTTCACGAACCATGGAGGTGAGTTTTCAAAAATATTTTCGATTTGGAAGTAAACTACTTCAATATTCCACGATTTAATGTTTTTTCGAAAAATTTAATAGTGTCTGTAGTTTATAGTGATTGTTGAAAAAAACATTTTTATGTATTCTTTTTAAAAATTTCAGGATTCATAAACAAAATTCTCTCTAGTTACTGGCTCACGATATTTAGTAGAATTTCGTACGCAGTCTACTTAATGCAGTTTGCTATATTTTTCTACAATGTGGGAACAAGCCGATATACTTCTGAATTTAGGATCCACAGAGCAGTAAGTCTAATTATTTTAAACAATTTATCATTCAGTAATAATACATTGAATATATTTTTGAAGGTTAGTAAAAGAAGTACAATCACCAATCATTTTCCAATTGGTTGAAATTCCAAGTACGTTTCCAATTGTACACTTAAACTACATTTTCAAAACCGAAATCTAATGGTGTTCGTAACATCAACATTCGTAAATATATATTATTCTCCAATTGGACGAACTAACTGAGAAACCAATTTCAAATTCTCATCAGAGAACATCTCTCCATCTCACTTTCCAGTTGGACCCCCTTGAACTCTTCGCAGTAATCGCAGTGTCCCTCATCGTGACTCTGTTCTTCGACATTCCCATGCAAGAAGTGAAAAACGTCCTCCTCGAATGCTCCGACGGGCCTTTCCCGAAATCCGAAAAACCAGAACCGCACAAACTCAAAGAAGACAAAGACTCAGACTACTCTGATCCCGACAACGACGGTTTGAGGAGCACCAGAAAAACCGACCGAAACATTTATTCCGACTACGAACTCGACCACTTGCGGAACCGAAGGCAAACTTTGATCGGCAGAACGCTCGAAACGCGGAATTTCCACGACGAGGATGAAGCCGCCGACGACGACGACGACGACGTGTACGCCCGTGACAGGTTCCTCCGACTCCGTAGGGATCGATCTTCGTCTAGAAGCAGGTCGAGCAAGGAGGACGCCAAGTTTACCAGGTCAAACTTGCGGGAAAGGCCGTCGAGCTTGGAATCGGAGGAAGGGGCGCCGTGGGAGTTGGTGCAAAGGGAGCGTTCCTTGTCCAGAGACAGGATATCGCCCAAAGGGCGAATCCGCAAGCTCGTCGATCAGAGGAGGTTGGTGTCCTCGGGAAGTGACGAGGAGCCGTTCAAAGAAAAATCGCAGGATGCGGGCTCCATCGGGGACGAGGAGATGGATTCGCTGAGACGGCGCTCTTCGGCGGAGGGCAAGCTCGCGTTGCTCCGCGATTTCGGGAGCATGAACCTTTGGACCGTGACGAAGGTCCCTCATTTGGGATCGTCGCAGGAACCTAGTGAGCCGGAAGACGATTCTTACCTCAGGGTTAGGGAGCGTCGCGAGAGGAGCCCCGTTCCGGAGGAAGTCGAGCAGAAAGAGGAGGACAAGATCCCGAGCTACGATTTCGTCCTCAGGAGGGATAGCAAGAGAGTCACCGTTTCGGATTTGAGCAACGTTCAGCATTATACGAAGTGAGTTGTGATTTGTCTCGCAATGTTTTTTATATCGATACCATTGAAATTTCATATTGTGTTGGGTATATATGTAATACTTCAATATGGCTAGCTCCATATTCTCGCTGTAAGAGACCTGTCCGAAATCAGCAAAGGATAGAACATTACTCAAGACTATACACCTATATAACTACACAGGTAAAATGAGTAGATCTTTTGATATCTACATGAGATCTTCTGTAGAACTACTCAAGTAGATCTACATAGATCTATAGAGGTCTGCATAGATGATGCGAGCGATGAAAGATAGAGATCTACTTGTAGATATACGTAAATCTACAAAGATCTACCAGCAGATACATGAAAATGACCAAGATCAATAAGAATCTATGGTGATCTACGAGTAGATATACAGATATCTACCTGTAGATCTATGTAAGTCTACGGTTATCTATTACAAGATCAAATGAGATCTATATACATCTATAGTAGATATCTAAAGATCTCCTATCTACTCCTTTTTACCTGGGACATCAAAACTAAATAGACGATCTCCAATTTCACTTCTGACGATCGTTTAAAAACTTACCCAACAGTCAAACCACAAAACTACACCTTGAAAACTTATTACACCCAAACCGTATTTTCACGGCGAAACAAAATTTGCTCTTGACAGCGAGGGCGAGGAGGAAACGGAATCCCTGAGAAGTTCTTCGGGTTTGTTCAAAAGAGAGTCCATAGTGAAAAGCCAAGCGAGCGAGGAAGATCCCGAGTACCTGCTGCCGGAAAGGCCCAAGCTCCAGGAGCAGGAACAGGAGCATCCGCTCAAGAAAGCGTGGCAGTTACAAAAGTCGCGTTCGGAGGAAGACGGCGCTTCCGGTTTCGCGATCAAAGAGGCCAAGTCGAAGATCGAAGAAGAGCAAGAGGAGAAAAAGGAATCTGGGGAATCGAGCGCCGAGTTCAACATCATTTGGCAAATGAAGAGCGTCGATATTCAAGAAGTGCAAGACGCGCCGCGCCTCGAGTGGTCCGGCGAAGACGATCGATCCCGGCTGCTTAGCCAAACAGCGGAAGAGGTCCGCGATGAGTGGAACGTCGACGAGACTTGACAAGCTTCACGGGATTTCGGCATTGATTTTGTATGTTTGCGCAAGAGGAGATAATACTTGCAGGTTTTGAGAAGTACGACACTTTTTTAAATAACAATGAATATTTTTGGTTGTAAACAGAATATGAAACTGTTTTGCTTTTTGTTTTCAGATGATTCGTTTCCAAGAAATGATAACACTTACCAAAAAAATCGGACGAGCTGTTTTCAGAGCCGCCATAATAAAAAAAACGAAAAAAAAATTTTTTAAGTCGTTTAGTATATGTACTTTTATCTGTAAAAAGTTTAATTTTGAAATATTTTTTTAACAATTAATGGAATTTAAAAAAAACACGTTTTTTGGAGGAACCTGGCCTTAATTCCTGAAAGTCTGAATTCCTTCGAGTGAGAATTTAGAATTGAGACAGATTTATATTCGAATTCGGATGTCTACACGGAAAAAACAATATGGTTGCCACAACCCCATAAATAGTAACATATTCTAATAGAAGTTAAATTTCATGGCTTTTGAAAAAGTAAAAAAATCCTTCCAAATTTTTTTCACTCGATGTAGAGTGTAAATTCACTCTAAGGAGTTAAGAAAGTAGGATGATTATTTTTTATATTCCAATTGTAAGAATCATTTAACTAATAAAATTATCCAACCCCAAGAAATGCATTAAAGCAAATGATAATCTATACTTTTACAACAATTTGTAACCTCATTACATATCACCAGCGGAAACTTCCACGTGCCTTAAAATTCATATTGTACAAATGAATAAAATTCGGAAATCATCAACTTTTCTAAAAAAAAGTGTAACTCGAAAGTTTACGTATTTTAGGAAAATTTTTGAACAAATAGCTTTGCTTTTGTTAAAAATTTGTAATCTTGGGAAAATGATACAAGATTTGATAAAATTTTAAAGCTGGTAAGTCATATTTTTTAATTTAAAAAATGTTTATAAAACGTGCACTTGTGATGAAAAATGAAATTTAATTAAACGATTGAAAAAATATGCGTATCAAACAGTATTTAAATAATTGAATTACTTTTGAAAAAGAAGAAAGCTTGCATGATTGTTGTTTAAAAAATTGTTTTAATGAATCACAAAAACATTTGAAAATGATATATTTCATTTTCTACTTCGTTCAACAGTCAAATGGAAAATGTTTCACAAAAAAGAAAACACCAATTTTTTTGTAAAAATTTATAATTTACATAACATACAATTATTCATATGTCGTCGTTGTACTTTGTTCACTATTAATTTTTTTGATTGTACTCGATTTTCTCCTCTCTGCAATAAAATTCGATTTGTCATATTTATAAATCGTTTTTTTAATAAAACCACAGCACTTACCTTTTCTTAAGAATATTTTTTCTATCCCTAGAATCGGCGACTCAAAAAGCATAGACAGCACGATCGCTCCGAGAAAAGTCAACATTATGTGTGCCAGCGCCTTTTGAGCCTGAAAAATTAAAAAATTTAAGATCTGGCCAAAGTAGTTATATTTGTAAAAACTTGATCGTATTTTTTCAGATCCAAAAAAATCCAAATCAAGATTTGGATCGAACATTTTTTGAGAACGTGAGAAGATTAAAAAAAAAAGTTCTTTCATAGAATTCATACATTTTCTGGCATTTTTATTGATTTATATGTAGATTTATAAAATTCTATGCTCCAGGGTCCAAAGTTTTCTGAATTTTTATTTTTCTTCATAATTCACTGGTTTGAAACAATTTTTCAATTTTTATTTTCTACGTCTTCCTAGCTAAACACCCATAATTGTAATTTTGTTCACGATAAAATTTTTCTGGAACCTAAATTTTTGTTGTTTTTAAGTTAGTAAAAGTAGTTATATTTGTAAAAATACGATCGTATTTTTTTATACCTAAAAACATCAAAAAATCTGGATCGAGTTCACTAAGATCGAACATTTTTTGAGAATGTGGGAAGATTTTTGAAAAACCAGTTCTTTCATAGAATTCTGTTTATTTCAGAATTTCTTTAGAGACTTATTATTTACTTTTATTTCTTTATATATTTATTATTATTTATATATGATTATATATTATTTATTTATTAGATTTAGAATTTCTGATTCGAAAGAATTTCTGGTAGTTTTATTGATTTATATGTAGATTTATAAAATTCGATGCTTCAGTATCCAAAGTTTTTTAACTTTTTACTTCTCTTCATAATGTACTGGGTTGAAAAAATTTTTCAATTTTCTACATTTTCCCAGCCAAACACTTATAGTTATAATTTTGTTCACGATAAAATTTTTCTGGAACCATAATTTTTGTTGTTTTTGAGTTAGTTAAAATAGTTATTTCTGTAAAAACTCGATCGTATTTTTTTAGATCCAAAAAAATAAAAAAAATCTGGATCGAGTTCATTTAGATCGAACATTTTTTGAGAATGTAAGAAGATTTTCGAGAAAACAGTTCTTTCATAGAATTCTATTCATTTTAGAATTTCTTTCGACTTTGTCTGATTTGAAAGACTTTCTGGTATTTTTATTAATTTATATGAAGATTTATAAAATTCCATGTTACAGTATCTAAAGCTTTCTGAATTTTTATTTTTATTCATAATTCACTGGGATGAAACAATTTTTCAATTTTGAATTTTCTACATATTTCTAGCTCAAAACCTATGATTATAATTTTGTACAAGCTAAAATTTTTCTGGAACCCAAGTTTGTCTTGTTTTTGAGTTAGTAAAAGAAGTTATATTTGTAATAATTCGACCGCATTTTTTTAGGCCCTAAAAAATCAAAAAAATCTGGATCGAATTTTTTGTAAACGTGAGAAGATTTTTGAAAAAACAGTTCATTCATAGAATTCTGTTCATTTCAGAGTTTCTCTAGAGTTTGTCTGATTCGAAAGATTTTCTGGTATTTTTATTCATTTACATGTAGATTTATTAAATTCGATGCGATAGTATCCAAATTTTTCTAAATTTCATTTTTCTTCATAATTCACTGGGTTGAAACAACTTTTCAATTTTTGATTTTCTACGTCTTCCCAGCCGAAGATCCATAATTATAATTTTGTTAAAGCTAAAATTTATCTGGAAACAGAATTTTTGTTGTTTTTGAGTTACTTAAAGTAGTTATATTTGTAAAAACTTGAGCGTATTCTTTTAGATCCAAAAAATTAAAAATCTGGATCGAGTTCACTTAGATCGAAAATTTTTTGAGAATGTGAGAAGATTTTTGAGAAAACAGTTTTTTCATAGAATTCTGTTCATTTCAGAATTTTTTTAGAGTTTGTCTGATTCGAAAGACTTTATGGTATTTTTATTGATTTATATGAAGATTTATAAAATTTGATGCTCCAGTATCCAAAGTTTTTTAAATTTTCATTTTTCTTCATAATTCTTTGGGTTGAAACAATTTTTCAATTTTCATTTTCTACATTTTCCCAGTCAAACATACATAATTATACTTTTTTTCACGATAAACTTTTTCTGGAACCATAATTTCAATTGTTTCTGAGTTAGTAAAATTAAAAATTCCGAATATCATTCTGTCCTCTAGATTCCAGAAAGTAAATCTCAGAAATTTCTTATTCATCAAGAACTAATGCATCATTTTCCATAGTTTATTTATAAAAACAAATTTCAATATTTTTTTTAACGAAACAACAATCAACTTAATCCGAATTTCAGAAAGTGTTTTAACCTCAAAAAAACATATTCAACATTTTTAATGCCAGTAAATGATCGTTTAATGAAAGTGCACCATAAAAAGCATTGAACTTTTGTGAGAGTTTTCAATAGTACGAATCACGAATGTTACCAGTGTATACACAGTCAAGTATTGAGGACTCCTGGTAGTCGAAGAGCTGTAGAGTTCGATGAAGCCATTAACTAAATAAGCCGTGTAAGTTAATCGACTGAGCGGGACGAAAAGCCTCCATTTGAGGATATCTCTTAGTGGACCTGTAAAAGCCCATGAATGCATGGAGGTTTCTTTCAAACTCGGCAATGAGAATGCGTACCCGAGTTATCCGTGATGCAGGCGAGCAAAACCCAGCCGATGCCTAGGCTCCAAAGCGCCTTGTTCGTGCCAGCGTAGAATGCGGCCTCGGTTATTGTAAAATCCTTCCTCATGCCGTAAAAAGCACTTATCGAGAACATCGATACGATTAACGAGAAGCCGCACAATAGCCAACAAAGTCTCACTAGCCACTGCAAATAACAAAGTGGGGTTTTTGTGACTTTTTTCTGCAGAGGACGTTTATTGAAGATGAAGAATATTGTTGATGTATTGGAAAATGAAAATATTATACTCATTTATCTAAACATTTAAAGTTGAAAAAAGGTAGTTGAAAAAACGAATTAAATTGAAATTAAACTGTTATTGACTGAAGTAAAAAATACAATATATTTAGTGGATTTTATATATATCAACTTATAATGTGATATTTGACGTTTTCTATACTGCATGGTAAAAATAAATATATGAACAATTAAAATAATATTGTAGATTTTTCTGGAATATAGTAATCTTTTTAGTATGGATAGTACAAATTACTAGGTTTTTTCTCAGTGTATGTATCTTTTGAAACCGAGAAAATTTTGAATTATTCGAAATATTTTAGATTCCTAAATTTTTTTGAAAATATCCTAGTTTTTCCTATTTCTATTTGATTTTATTTTTAGATTTTTTTTGGAATAATTTCTGATATTCTACAAAATTCTATGGAACCTTCAATTTTTCAAAGTTTTGAAGACTTGTAGATTTTTATTGAAATCTCTAAAGTTGTCGATAATTTATGTACGAAAAAGCATTTTTTGATTTTTTGAAAATTCACAGACCTCAACACAGTTTCTGTAGTTGAAAAAATGAAAAATTAGTTAGAAAAACAAAATTCGACATGTGAATTATAAAATTCTTCAATGTCTTTACAAACTGTGTTCTTATACCAGAAAAAATACATTAACCTGCAAAATTTTAAGGACATCATCGAAAAAATAAATTTTTTTCGCTTGTGGTCGCTTTTTATTTGATTTTATAATTAAATTCAAATCTTGTGTATAAAATAGAAAATTGACTATTTTGTTATGACTTGTGTTTGTTGCATGCAGATTTTACATGAAAACATTTAAAATTACCTAATAATAAATACGCTCATTTATAGAAATTTATTATGTTAATAAATTAAATACATATGAATATAATGATGACAAATGAATGAGTAGATATAAATTTATTGATTTTACAACGTAAAAATGATGCTACTAAAAAATAAGAATTTTTATTTCCTTCGTGATTTTATTATTTTGACTAATAATAATTAGCTAATATGATGCAAAAGTATGTAAATCATGTCAAAAAATTTATTTTATAGTTTATTTACAAGATTTATTCATAAAATTCTGTTGGACACAAGAAAAAACAATAACAAACTTGAAAAATAGATTTTTTTTATTCTTTATTTTCATTTATATATCTTTAGTTATAGTTAGATTCATTATTAGTAATAAAGGTTTCATAATAATTTACTTCTCAGTCTTAGAAAAACAAAAATTTTCTAAAATTGAATTTTCTTCGTTATTGCTTGCACTACATTTATAATTTACGTATAAAATATACGTAAAAAATCAAACTCGACATCCAGATCAATGTTTTCTTTAAAAAGTAAAAATTATGTTTGTTCAATGATCGTTTGAATGCATAAAAAATTGCAAGTGATTTTGAAGTTGGAATTCTGAAGATTCAATATTTTTAATTTTTGACTTTGAACAGTTGAATCATAAATTTCAATACAATCAAATGCTCGAATTATTAGTTTCGATAGACAAAATCGTAAGCAAAAAAGTGAAAGTTTTTACAAAATATATTTACTGTTGAAAATGAAGAAAATTTAAAAAGTACACGTCAGTATTAAAAAAGTCAAGAATTCATATTTTTGAATTTGAGTGATTCATTGTGATTTTCGAAGGGAGATGTTTCGAAAAACAGTTAAATACTGTGAAAAATAGAAAAAAATTTAGATATGGAAAAACAAATTTAACTTTTTTATATCAGTTTTGAAAATAAGGAATTCTCAAGTAATATTGTCGAAAAATAAATACTTTTTTGAAAAATCTTAAAATTGAAAAATAATTGATAAGACTAGAAAATAAAACTGAGAAATGTGAAAAATTTCAAAATTTTAGTGCAAGTTGCTATTTATTAATTTTTCAAGTTGAAAAAATACAAAATTAATGTTTTATTGGATATAGACGATATTCAAATAAATAAATTAAACTTAGAAAAAAATGAAATTTTTCACCGAGAAATTTAAAACACTGATTTTTCGAACTTTTCAATTTTAACGATTCCAATTGAATTTCCAAGCCTTAGATTTTAATGAAGAAAAATCTTATGAAATAGATTTTACAACTGAATTTCATTTTATTTTATTTAACAATTTTACAACTGTTTATATTGGATAAAATACTGCTTTTAGTTCATTCAAAGAACCAAATATTTTGAACCTTGCAAATTTGCTACTTTGATGTAAATTAGATTATTCAATGATAATTGAAAATCAGCAATTTAGAAGATTGAAAAATTAGAAAAATTTTCAATAATAAAATACTTATCTTCAATTTAAGTATGTTTATAATAAAGTATTGAAATTCAACATGTGCAATTTAAGAATTAAAATCAAAAGGCTAGAAATGTAAAATTCCATGAAATTAAAACCAAAATATTCAGAATTCATCAAAAGTTATTTGAAATATTCTGATAATTTACAAATTGAAGTTTCTAAAACATCAAAATTATTCACGATGTACAAAATTTCTAAAAATTTCCTGAAAATAATGCCATTTTATAATCAAAGAATTTATAGCCATAAATAAAAAATATTCAAAGAAATTACATATTTTTGTTTAAAAAACATATATTTTTATGATATCCTACTCAAAAATTTATTCAATACAAAAAAACTAACCTTTGGAAGTTGGGTATCTGAAGTTTGCAGGCGGTAGATTATGTACCCATAAATCAGACCGAAACAGTAAGCAGTAGCTCGCATGTGTGTTTTTATGTAGTTTGTTTTAAAGAATTTGTTCGACGAAAGATCCTTCAGTTCCCTGCGTGAAATTACCTTTATAAAACTCTCCTTCCTCTAATCGGAAATACACTAGTACCAAAACGTGATCAATGAATCACAGGAATAAATTAAAATTAATAGCAATAAATTTCCCTTGTGCTAAGGCAGTTTCATGTATTTTCGAAAGTTGGTAGACTCTTAATTAACCGATAATTATCACGGATTCTTCCATCAGGATGTTCGTGATATGGGAAAATTGTTTTCTAATTAAATCCTCGACATTTTTCGATTACACTAACGTACTTGTTTCCGTGAACATTGGTATCAATATTGGCTATCGTAGAATTTATTGAAATAACTGGAAAAACTGTCTTGTTATCGAAATTGGATGCACGTGATATATGTAGTTCCCTTATTTTTATGCGGTTATTGTAAAAATGAAATATTTTCCATAAGTCCAATTTGCATTGCAAATTTGCACGAATTGAATTGAATTGATACTCACGAAACATAAATCATTAAAGTAGGGTCTGAATGATTGATCCAAGTCACAACAAAAGGAATGATCATCGATAATGCAGTTGCAGAACCCAAAAGGATTTTGCCAAATGTCTTCCATCGCCACAATGGGTAAATTATGGCTGGTGCAAGCACAAAAAGTTGGGTGTCCACGGAAAGGTACCAAGATTGAAACATGCACTGAAAATCAAGTTATAATGATTTGCTTGAAGAGCGATTTTCATTATCATTGAATTACAATCATGAAATTCCAACTTATAGTGTAATAATTAATTTTTCAAAAAATGTGTACAATGAAAACAGTACTTAATCAATTTGTGCACAATCTCATCCAAGAAAAACTATCTCCAAAAAATCAGAAAAAGACTGAAGGACTTTCAGAAAATACCCAGGAATCCTTCTTAAACACAGTAAATCAGTAAAACCTTTCAATCTTAGAAAAAATGATCCAATAAATCATTAAAAACGTACAAGTTTTTCCGTGTTTACGTAATTATTGACGTAGAGGATATTAGCCCACCAGGAAGAAACACATCTTTTGTGCTCGAGTCGCATGTGCGACCAGAAAGGACCAGAGTCCAGCTTGGGCAGCCAAGTCACGTACAGACCGACCACGACCATGTATGCCGGCGTCAACCTGATGACATTATTTTGATTTTTATCCGTCGGCGTCCTCAGTGGCATCGCAATTTGCCTCGCTACTCGAGGAATCGAGATTTCACAACTTTGCCCCGGAATAATTTATCTACCAACTCACCTCAAGTATCGATAGACGTATAAGAGAAGGAAATTAATGGACCTTCTCTTATCCAGTTCGCGCAGCAAGATTCGGCAGAACAGGAAACCGCTCAAAAAGAGAAAAGTATCGACGAGTAGAGGGTTGTTCAGGAACACAGCGTTCTCGACCTTGTGAACTGCCTGATTCGAATAAGTTAAATAAATTAATGATTAATTTCATTCCGCGCATGTTCGGCGAAACGATCTCGAGATGTGAGTAACACCCCGAGAAAAAGTGTTTTGCGTTTTACAAGAGTCTGAGATGTTTGTTTATTTGTAATTTGTTTGTTTGTTTTTTTTTTCAATGATGCATGCATAGAGAGAATAGTATATTTCTTCACTAGTGTGGAAAAATTTTTTTTCAACGAAACTGAGAGTAATCAGATGAGTTAAAAAAATTGTTACACACTAGTCAAGGACTATATTTTATTCAATAATGTGTGGAAATGTCAGTTTTGCATCGCTCGAGAGTGTGGAAAAGTGGCTTTTTCCGCACGGGGTTGATTAATAGTTATTTTCGTAATCAGGAGTTTAGAGCCAATTTCGGCGAAGCCGTACGTTTTTGCCCGAGCCGGAGGCGTGGCGATAGCTCACGATTGCGAACGTAATTTTTCATCACAATAGCCTCAAAGTCACGTCCAAATGTCAGTTTTGAGGTTAGAGTGATGAAAAAAATATTACTGGAGGTAATAACAGATTTTTTTTATTTTGAGGAAGAAACTGGATTTCGGAATCCCGAATCGGGAATACAGCGTTTACGGATTCCGAAATTGATACAAGACTTAGGTTGTTGTTTAATGTATATTTAAAAAAAATTTTGTTCCAATCTCGTATTTTTAAACCAAGAATGTTAAAAATTCTTACATAGTATATATAATTATAATATCAGGAAATATTGAAGTATAAATAAATATGAAAAAACAATATATTTTTGTGATATTGAGATAAAAATAGTAGCTTATGTGATAATAGGAAATATTGGAATATTTTATTTAGATTTCAAATTTATCGTAAAAAATGATATTCTTATTCTTAAAAAATGCATGAATTATTTACTTACTTATTAGATTAATTCAATTAATAACATATTTCTTTGTTAATAAATAATCAATAAATAATAAATAATAAATGAATGAAAATACATTAATATTATTTATTCATTATAAATAAATAAATTATAAATTATCAAATTAATTAATTATCGAATTGTAGTGTAGCAATAAAGTCAAAGTTTTTCAGAATTTACATTATTGATCAAGATTATTAATAGTTTGGATTCTTATTGAAATTTAAAAAATTATTGAATTTATCTGAACCTTTTTTATAATTCAAAAATTAGAAATATTACACAGTTTCGTAAAGTATTCGAAATTTTCTAAAACGAATAGTAAATAAATATGAGTGTTTCCTGAAATTTTACGAATTTTTTGAATTTCGTAAAATTATTATCAATCTTTTGTATTGTCAACATTGTTTTAATTTTGCCAACTTATGATTATTTGCGTTTTTCTTAATTTTAAGAAAAATCGAATGAAATCATCATTACATTTTGAAAATATATATTAGTAAATATCATCTACAAAATTTATAAACACTTCTGAAATTCTACAAGTTTTTCAAATTACTACTTATCCAGAAAAATAATTTTTTACAGAAAGTTATTGATTATATCTGTACAATAAAACCTTTTTCGTAATTAAGAAATTAAAAACATTACACAGTTTCATTGAATTTTCGAAAATTTCAAAAACAAACAATATATGTGAGTGTTTCCTGAAATTCTACAAATTTTACGAACTTCGTAAAATTACTGTTAATTTTTTTGGTTGTGAATATTGTTATAATTTCACCAACTTATTATTATCTGAGTTTTTTTTTAATTTTAACAAAAAATGGAATAAACTTATCATTCTATTTTGAATATATGTACTAGTAAATATCATCTACAAATTTTATGAACACTTCTGAAATTCCACAAGTTTTTCAAATTACCATTTATCCAGAAAAGTAGCTTGTTACAGAAAATTATTGACTATATTTGTACAATACAACCTTTTTTATAATTGAAAAATAAAAAATTTTACACAGTTTTACGGTATTTTAAAAATTATTCAGAAAAAATTGTGTGTGTGTGTGTGTGTGTGTGTGTATATATATATATATATATATATATATATATATATATATATATGAATGTTTCGTAAAATTCTTCGAATATTCTAAATTTTGTAGTTTTATTATTAATTTTTTAATTTGTCGATGTTGTTTGAATTTCGCCAACTTATTAAGACGTTTCGTACTTTTTCGACAGTTTTTGATTTTTTCAAAATTTTAACAAAAAATGGAATAAAATTATATTACTCATTTTAATATCATCTACATAATTTGTAGGTCGGTAAAGTAAGTACTTTACCGGCCTAGGCCGGAAAAATAAACAGCTGTGCAGAGCCGTTTTGTTGTGCAAGTAGCCGTTTTTTTCTTCCACCTGTTTTTTGGGAGCAAAAAACATGTTTAAAAAAAAATAAAATTTTTTTTCGAAAAATTCATTTTTTTCGAAGAACTATTTTTTCAAAAATTTTTTTTTCAAAAAAAATTTTTTTTTCCAACAATTTTTTTTTTCAAAAAATTTTTATTTTCAAAAAAATATTTTCTTTCAAAAAATTTTTTTTTTTCAAAATTTTTTTTTTTTCAAAAAATTTTTTTCTTTTTAGTTTTTTTTTCAAAAAATTCTATTTTTGCAAAACACTCTGCAAAATACAGTATTTCGTACTCAGAGAGCCTCCGCAAAGTAGCCTTTTGACGTATAGTACTTACTTTTCTGGCCTAGGCCG